>JACYXH010000522.1:1100000-1272500 GCA_026745465.1 Lota lota
CACTCCGAGATGGATATGGAGGAGAACAGAAAGGTCATGTAGGCAGCCTTTGTGTGAAAGTTTTCCTCAAGTGCTGTCTTCCTCTCTCTCTCTTTCTCGCTCACTCCTTCTCCTTAGCTCCCTCTCTATATCACCCTCTCTCTCCCAAGGACGTTTCAATCCATTAAAAAGACAGCGGCACTATAGAGCCTCAATTCAACAGAGTAATAAAGAGGAAAATTATTTCGACATAGACATTATTACATCCAATAACCCACAAATAAATGCGTATATGCGATTTCGTTAAGACCTAAACCCCAAGAGACCAACTCCCCTAATCCCCCAGAATGCAACAGCTCCCGCGTCTTGGTCCACGTCACCTATAGACTGTGTAGGAGCACCAAGGACAATGGACGTCGTAGTCACTACAGACTGAGAGCAGGTCATGAGTTTCATTGCGTATTCGGGCTACATCACCGCCGTTCATGTTCTCTATGAGCCGCGTATGTCAGATATCAGTCCCCGGAGCCAGACGAATAAGAACCAAGAAGAGTTTTTTCATGAAGAATTTGACAAAGCAACATCCAAAAGACATAATGGAAACGGATATCCCTCCATCAGAAGTCTCTCTCTCTCTCTCTCTCTCTCTCTCTCTCTCTCTCTCTCTCTCTCTCTCTCTCTCTCTCTCTCTCTCTCTCTCTCTCTCTCTCTCTCTCTCTCTCTCTCTCTCTCTCTCTCTCTCTCTCTCTCTCTCTCTCTCTCTCTCTCTCTCTCTCTCTCTCTCTCTCTCTCTCTCTCTCTCTCTCTCTCCTAAACCGATGTAGCTGGACCGGATATCGCTCAGTCCAAAGTCCCACCCCTCTCTTTCCCACTTTCGAACCACCCCATTCCAACCGTTCTGTCCTGAGATGAGAACGCCTGGAACCAAGGTTACACTAGGGAAGCTAAATGATCAAAAAAAAATGATATAAAACTGAACGCTGTTTTCGTGTCAAAACATATTAGCATTTTCATGTGCAGGCATCGGCACGAAAACGCTTTGGTTCTTGCCTTCTCTCACGAGAACAACAACAACAGAGCATTACAGTCGTTTGCCGATGTCTGCGAGAGAGCGACAGGCAGGGAGGGGGCGTTGTCCTGTGTTATTTCACAGAACCCACGATGACAAGCTCTATATGCACAGCTACCGATAACACACTCTGTGTTCTCCATCCCTCACTTTAGCTGTCATCACTATCTCGCTCTCTCTCGCTCTCTCTTTCCGTCTCTCTCCTGCTCTTGTCTCTCTCAATCCCCTCTCTCAATATGGCATGATTGTAGTGCTCTAATATTGCTGTACTGTATAATTGTACTGCGTCGTTTCATTACTTTAATATATGCTGTGTACTACACTCTCTAGTGTTTGGTGGTAGCTAAGGTGTACTGCAGTATTTAAGTACTGTATATATAAATAACATAGTAATGCAGCACTACTCCTATACTCTCTGTACTGCAAAGTGACCTCCACGTGTGTGTGTATGACTGTGTGAGTGAGTGCGTAACAGCAATTTTATATTTGTGTGCATGTGGTTGTGTGTGTGTGTGTGTGTGTGTGTGTGTGTGGGTGGTCAAATGTAGTATGCACTGTTAAATAAATGTTTGTGTGGGATTGTATTAGATTGTTTGTTTACACATTGCATGTGTAAGTGGTTTCTAAAATGTATTTAAGTCTGTTATGCAATTTTCTGTGTGTGTGTGTGTGTGTGTGTGGGTGTGTGCTATTATGTGTGCGTAAGTGTGTGGCGTTCATTAGCATTAATAAGCATCTGTAGTGCCATCATGGCTTGAAAACGTGTCAGGAGTGTGTGTGTGTGTGTGTGTGTGTGTGTGTGTGTGTGTGTGTGTGTGTGTGTGTGTGTGTGTCAGCAACCCTCTGTCCAACCACTGCTCAGCCCAGCCAAGCACTTCCTCTACATCCTGCCTGCCTCGCAAGCATTTCCTGTCAGCCACCACGCACCTGCGCACACACACACACACACACACACACACACACACACACACACACACACACACACACACACACACACACACACACACACACACACACACACACACACACACACACACACACACACACACAGCATCTCATCCTGTAGAGAACAGCCATCCTTCTTAATAAAGCGCTAGGGACAGGTCTCTAACCCTCATCTCTCCACAGCTTCTATACCTGGGATGACACACAAACAACCACAACCTCACACATCACCAATAAGTAAATACATAAATAGAACATTAAATCAATCAGTCAATCAACACGTAAACTCGTATGAGGCTTACCAATCTGTCGACGTGTGTGTGTGTGTGTGTGCGTGCGGATGAGTCAGTGTGTGAGAGTGAGTATGAATGAGTGAAAGTGAAACAAACCAGTACAAATTTGAGTGAGTGAGGGATTTTTGGAGTGTGTGTGTTTGCGAGAGTGAGTCAGTAAGTGTAGTTGAGTTTTAATCGGTGAAAGTGAAAATGAATGAGTAAGAATGGGTATGAGTGAGTGAGTGAGTGAGTGAGCATGCATGTGAATGAGTGACTAAGCGGGTGAGTGAGTGAGTGTGTAAACACATTGATTGAGTGACTCAGCGAGCGTGTGAACGCATGAGTGAGTGAGTGACTTAGCGAGCGTGTGAGTGACCCCTCCTAGGGCTGGAGTGGGAATACCGGAGGGGGATTACGGCAGGATGAGACAGACTCCCTGCTAATCCCACACCCAGGAGGACACATGGAGAAGCCAGTCAATCGTGGAGAGAGAAACGGTTCAGTCAAAATAAAGAAAGGAGAGCTAGAAGGGATCTTTCCAGAAACTGTTTCCGCCCCAGCCGTGTTGAAGAGTCATCTGAAACGTGTTCTACAAGCAGGCCCGTATGTACTATCCTGTGGTCCAGCCGGCTGGAACTTAAGCTGCCTGAGAAGGACATTTAATAAATACACTAGCTAGATTAGATAAGGCTGTAAAAAGTGAAGGAGTGAGTAAGTGGAGGGAGGGAATGAGGAGGGAGAGAGCTTAGTGGCAGAGGTCCAAGGCTCCCTGCATGCCAGGAAACAAGGTGCAGATTGTTTTGAGAGGAAAATAATGTCTTTCTAAGCACGGTTGGTTGGTTCCTAGATATACTGCTGCCTCTGCCTGCTGATTGGCCCAATAAACTATCACAGACAGCTACAAATGAGTCACTTAGGCCCCATGTTACTGACAGTGCTTCTTGTGTGTGAGTGTATGTTCAAAGTTGTAGGGTTAGGGGGAAGGTTAAGGTGAAAGGTTAAGAGGAAGGATTAAGGGTGAGCTTAAATTTTTTTTGAGAAAAGCTATGGTTTAGATGAAAGGTCAGAGGTTAAAGGTACAAGGTTGAGGTGAAAGGTCAAGTTGAACGGTTACGGTTATGATGAAATGTTAAAGATGAGAAAAAGGAGGAAGGTTAAGGCGAAAGGTTCGAGGAGTGTGTGCCGTGGACAGCAGCAGCAAAACAGTTACAGCGAGAGTCCTGCTGCACTACTAATGTCTACTCCTCTTTCCCTTCATTTATTAAGCTCAAATCCTCTTGTCCACACCTCACTTCCACTTTCTCCCTCTCCCACCCTCTTCCTCCCTCCCTCCCTCCCCCCTCCCTCTCTACACTAACAGAGTACGCGTCACTATGGACACAGTTACATCATCGTCTCCATTGCTGCCAAACCCCAGACACTTGGCTGTGGTGGCACGGCAGAGTAGCAACACACAAACGCCAACGCACAACGTCTAGGATTACGCGCTGCGATGAACGCTCTCCCCCCTGGTCTCTCTTGGCCGGTCGACAGCGAACAAGCAGCGCGGCGGCGCCAATGCCGGTGTTAAGATGTTATGCATTTACAGCGGGGTCGCCATTCCTTATATTACGGCACGATGAACTAGCGACACAGGGGACCATCAACCAGCACACGCAGCATTCGTGCATTATTAATTCTTTCAGCACGCTCTGACAGGAAACAGGAAACGGGCGAAGATAGCGGCGCCAGGGAGGGCTGAGGGGTCACTGGGAGGTGGAGAGGTCAAAGACTTAAAACACATATAATGAGTCAAAATTTGGAACACGAGAAGTATTCAAAACTATAATGCCATTGAATCAAAAGTAAAAATCGAAATGTTTCCTAGATTTCCCCTGATGAAAAATCCCAATGATTCAATATTGAATACTACATGATAACGCACCCGTACACAGTCAAACACCAATCGTTATTTCTCCACACCAGACAGTTTAGTTAGGTTAACTTAAGCTGAGTACGAGTTTTAAAAGAGGCTCCTGGGTTCCAGAGGACCCACACCCAGCAGGTGGAGATGCATTATGGATGGAGGTGGAGGAACCAGCCGGTGTTAAGTTAATGTCTGCTCTGAGACTCACTTTTCACCTCAGAGAGCAGCAGAGGCTTGGCTTCCCTGCTGTCAGCGTAACCTCATGTCAATCCAACTGCTGGTTTAAAATGTTCTGACGGTGCACCTAGATATACACACGCAAATGTAAAACACACACACACACACAGAAATATAACGGCAGGCACTCACGCATGCATACACACACGGACTCACAGCAAACACATAAACAGATCGTGAAGGCCTGGATAAAGAGGAAGGGAGGGAGAGGGAGAGAGGGAGAGAGAGAGAGAGAGAGAGAGAGAGAGAGAGAGAGAGAGAGAGAGAGAGAGAGAGAGACAGAGACAGAGAGAGAGAGAGAGAGAGAGAGAGAGAGAGAGAGAGAGAGAGAGAGACAGAGACAGAGACAGAGACAGAGACAGAGACAGAGACAGAGACAGAGACAGAGACAGAGACAGAGACAGACAGACATTGCATTGGTTCTCTCATTGTGGTCAGTAATTCAGCTCCATAGGGGAAGCGATGACATCACACACACGTCCGGGTTAAGCCATCACGCCTGTGTTACAGAAGGCGAGCGAGCCCCCCATTCACACACACACACACACACACACACACACACACACACACACACACACACACACACACACACACACACACACACACACACACACACACACACACACACACACACACACACACCTCGATAGATGGAGAGCTACAAACACAAAGGTGTATCCTAATATTACATTGACAGTCATTGTTTGAATGGCTTATTTATTTCATACAAAATACATTTTTGCATAGATAATTTTGTATAGGCAAACAACACAGATTTGCAGGATAATTGACACGCAAGCGGAAAGAGAGATAGATATACACACAGGTGTATTCGTTAGTTATTTCTATTTTGCCATGCACACAAGCGCAGTCACACGCACACACAAACACACGCGCGTGCACACACACACACACACACACACACACACACACACACACTCGCTTTTCATGGCTTCTGAGGACCTGCCAGGCTACTTCTGGGGACCTGGGGAGCGGCATGGGTCCTGTCTTGGCAGCAGCAGCAGCGCCGTATGGACACAGCAGAGTCTATAAGCCTCCCGCTTGGCACAGTGAGGTCAGTGAAGGGATGCAGCCATCACCACTCACCCAACATCCAGGAAGAAAAAAAAAATGGCGGATCACTTCTCCGTATGATCACAGGGCGCTTGTGATGAGTCACTCACACCTATGTAGCATCAGCCTTCCCCGCGCCGAGGTTTGGCTAGGTTCACAGGAAACAAGCGTAGGAGGCCCTACGCCTTTTTTTTTTCTTCTACAGTCTCTTCCTCGCTCATTTAAAGGGTGAGGCGGAGGTTCCCGCGATCCCACAGGCGGGATCTTTACAGAGGCAGGCCGTGTGTTAGCATGAATCCCGCGGAGCGCTAGACGTGGATGAAACAGCCGCGTGAATTAGCATTTTATGCAGGAGAGTCAGAAGCGTTCACAGGAAGTGGAGAGTCGAAAGGAAAGAGAGGAGAGCGAAGCGATGATAAAAAGAAGAGGTCCCTAGAGATGCCAGAGTAGCGTAGAAACCCCAGCATGCATCCCAAAATAACACTGGAGCCGTCTCCCACCACTGATGTCTACGCCGTCACCATGGCTACAACTGAGTGACATCTTACTCCGAATCTGTTGTGGTTTTTGTGTACGAGGAAACACAAGGAAAACTTTGACAGGAAACTAGCACGCCACGACCCATTATGTATACATGTAGGCTATGTATCACGTGACAATGTTTATACGACTAAAATCATCAGTCAAGTCAAGTCTCTCAAAACAGCTAGTTCTAGAAAGTCCAGATGCTATTTAGCAAAAAATGTGGATATTTATTTTAGAATATTTACTTTATCTATTGCACAATGAATTGGCAACACCAAATGTGGGGGGAGTACGTTGACGCATATGTTGAATGTAATTCCTCTACAATGTAAGTCAACCTGTAGAGTATGACTCCTCATAATTTTTTTTTGTAATAGTATTATTTTCTAATTTTCTAGACATTGTAAACATTCAAGTAAAGCTTGAATGGGCCAATGCATTGTGGTGAAAAGCGACAAGAAAGCGAGACATAATATATAGACGCATCAATATTGTGATGCGTCATGGCTGCTTCGTCATTTATCTTTGGTGTAAAAATAGTGACCCATTGATGACTTGAATAAACTGTGAAGTACAAATAATGACGTTCTATTTAGCTATGTCATTGATAACTCATTGAGTTTCACTTTGTTTGTTTTCATGTGGGGGTCTGCCCAGACGAGCGGTTATTCAAGCCGACGAATGAATGAATGAATGAATGAATGAATGCAGGGTAATGGATGTAAAATAGCTGTGTCATTAAAATCGAATCCAGCATTTTCATTTCCACAATTGGAATATTGAACAAATGTCAAATTGAATGTTTAAAAAGGGTATAGTCTGAGCGGAGTCGGCAGCCATTTAAAGAGTTATTTTAGGACGATTCGTAAATTCAAGTCTGAGTCCCAGGCTATTTATGTTCCACATAAGTGTTCCCTCATCCCTCACATGTATACACACACTGGAATTCCTGGTTGCAAATAGGGTAACAGTTGTTAAACCCATCACATTTACAGACTCATCCGTCCAATGGGTGAGTGAGAGCGTGGATCTCCTTCTGTCATCTGTTTCTGTCTGTGTGCATAGGTCCGTACATGTCTTACACACACACGCACACACACACACACACACACACACACACACACACACACACACACACACACACACACACACACACACACACACACACACACACACACACACACACACACACACACACACACACACACACACACACACACTCATTAATCAGGGGGGCTCTGCCGTTGTGGGCTGTATAAACAGCCTAATCTAGCCCCCGCAGCCAAGGTCCTCAAGTACAGTGTTCCATGCTGGTTGTGTTTATTCTATGGAAGCAGGGAGGAGGTGGGAGCAGGAGCATGGATCCGGGCCTTATAGATGCCTCACCACAGGGGCGAACACAGGGGTGCAGGGAGAGTTGTTTATTCTAGTGGCTGGACGTCTTCGTTGTGTACTCTCCGTAGTGGCGTAGAACGGCGTGGCGCACGTGAAGCCAACCAACGCGGTTCTACTAAAATGATCGATTGTGCTAAATCCTCCTATTCCAAGAATGTGTTGAAGCGCCACTAGGAACGTATCGGACAGTTATTTTCGGCGGCGATGGATCGATCTGATCTTAGATTTATTTTGGGGGGTTTTCATGTGAGATGCTTCAAAGAACCATATCACAACGTTTCCTTTGAAGATGTGATATTTATGAGTATGTCGTTCAGAAGTAATAAATCGGACATATTAGGATGGCCCAGTGGCATCTATTCAGCTGTCATTCCGATCATGCGTGAAAGCGTTATCAAAAATAATAGGATGTCGTTGATCAAAAACGTTGTTGTTTGATGTGAAGTTTCCTCCTTCTACTCTATAAGACTAAAACTAATTACCAACAACTGCTAATATTTGTAACATCACAATTCATAATTAAGGACGATAAACAAGGTGCCAGAGTGAATAAGAAAGCATCAAAATAGAGCTTGTTTTGCAAAAAGAAATGTTCGGGGGAAGATCCCAGACCACCCTTGGAGGTGCAGCCTAAGCCGCGATGGTCCTCAAATCCTAGCAACGGCCCTGGGTTGGACCCCGATCCATGACGATGAACTCAAACCCCCCATGAGGCCGACACTCGTGCACCCCCACCCCCCCCCCCCCGCACGCAGATAAACCAGCACTGGCATCCAGAGGAGATATGGAGGCCTTGTCCGTCTCTTTCTTCCGCCCTCAGTCTCTTTCAGACTATGACATCACCCCCATAGGAGGTCAGGGGTTCGAGGGCCCGGCGCAGGGTAGGCGGGGCTTAGGGGAGGCTAGGAGCTCAGAGCCATCCTCCATTGTTCTCGCGGTCGCGCCCTGACAAGATGTGATGTCATTGGACAGCCCCGCCGCGACGCCTGCTCGCCGCCTTGCAGGGCCGGATAACGCGCTTCCCCTCGTTCAACCTCTCTCTCTCTCTCTCTCTCTCTCTGTTGTTCTTGTGCTCCTTCTCTATGTCTCTCACCCCATGCGTTCTAACTCTCTCTCTCTCTCTGTTGTTCTTGTGCTCCTTCTCTATGTCTCTCACCCCACCCGTTCCAAATCTCTCTCTCTCTCTGTTGTTCTTATGCTCCTTCTCTATGTCTCTCACCCCACGCGTTCTAACTCTCTCTCTTTCTCTCTCTGTTGTTCTTGTGCTCCTTCTCTATGTCTCTCACCCCACGCGTTCTAACTCTCTCTCTCTCTCTCTCTCTCTCTGTTGTTCTTGTGCTCCTTCTCTATGTCTCTCACCCCACGCGTTCTAACTCTCTCTCTCTCTCTCTCTCTCTCTGTTGTTCTTGTGCTCCTTCTCTATGTCTCTCACCCCACGCGTTCTAACTCTCTCTCTCTCTCTCTGTTGTTCTTGTGCTCCTTCTCTATGTCTCTCACCCCACGCGTTCTAACTCTCTCTCTCTCTCTGTTGTTCTTGTGCTCCTTCTCTATGTCTCTCACCCCACGCGTTCTAACTCTCTCTCTCTCTCTGTTGTTCTTGTGCTCCTTCTCTATGTCTCTCACCCCTAACTGATTCCAAGTTCCCGCTTTAAGGCTTCCCCTCATCCTCATTCTAACTCTCTCGCTCTCTCTTTCATGTCCGTGTACTCTCTATGTCTCTCACTCCCACCCCCCTGATTCCAAATACCCGCTTTTTCCCCCAGCTGTCCATCAAGGGCTACCCTAGCGTCCATGCATCAACTTGTACAGCAAAGGAATGAAAGAACGCCATGGCAACAGCGACCAAACAATAACCCAAAAAAAAAGAAGTATTCCATAATGGAGGATAAGTGGGGCTCTGATCCCAGTAGGTGGTCCCCCTAATAACAATAATGTGATAGTTGATACAACCCCGCTCCCTCTCTTCTGTCCTCACCCAAACAACTGCCTTCATCGGGGACCCTCCCCCCCCCCCAGTATCCTCCCTCCATCGCTTACTCCCTCCCCCCCCCCCCAGTATCCTCCCTCCATCGCTTACTCCCTCATTTTGTCACTGCTGCTCTTGTGCTTGCTTTCCCCCCCCCCCATAACCTCTTTCTCTCTCCCTTTCTGCCTCCCCTCCTCTCCCCCCGTCTCTGTCGCTGTGACATCACGGCGGGCAACGGCAGCGTTCCCAGGAGCGCGCTAGCATGACGGAGCGTTGCGTGAGAGTGGCGGGCCGCGGCCCCGGAGACAAGCCTGAGATGAACCGCGGCTATCGCTAACGGCTAACCGCCGAGAGGCTGCCAACACTCCGATAGACCACTGATACGGTCGAATTGTTCTCTTTTAGCCGTGGGGCGATTGCCCATTGGTTTCTACGGGTTCCAAGAACCCAAGACCCAAAGAGGAAAAGGAAGAGGAAGAGCAAGAGCGAGGACGTGAGGAAGGGAGGAAGTACCCGACGCAGATGCTGGGCGTATAACGGCTGGGGCTTCCTCCATAGCTGGCCAGAGGAACTGCACACCCTCCCCCTCCTGTTCCCCCAAGACCTCCTCCAATCCATTTGTTATTTTTATTGGCCAGGGCCTGTGCAAGACACACATAGGATTGGGACGAGCGCCAGATAACTGTCTCCACCAAGATCAGAGTGCAAACAGAAATAAAAGGGAGAGATCGCGGTGTAAAAAATGGAGGAGACAAGAAGGATTGAATATTATGCATTGTCACAGTGACAGAAAAAGTTACAACTTCTTTAAACATCTTTTAGTCATCCTGGATTTTGAAAAGAAACATGTACAGAGATAGAAATAAAAGCATTGTAATCCCATTTTGTGGTTGAACTTGTTTGATTGAAAAGGATGTTTAGGCTTTTCTGACTTATTTTATGCAAAGTGTACATACAGAGAGTCAGACACAAGCTGGATTGCACTGACATGATTACAGCTTCTTGTTATGAACCATGTTGTTGTTTTTCTCCTTGCTGATGTTTCTCGGAAAGAGAAGTACGAAGCGACAAAACAACAAACCATTTTAGCACCAGGCCAAAGGCCACCCAACGATGGAGAAGGTTAGACCACAAATAGACCGAGTGACGAGGGAGAGAGAGAGAGAGAGAGAGAGAGAGAGAGAGAGAGAGAGAGAGAGAGAGAGAGAGAGAGAGAGAGAGAGAGAGAGAGAGAGAGAGAGAGAGAGAGAGAGAGAGTGATAGCGCAGTAAAGATAAAGTGTGTGACAGACCGACAGACAGATACTACTAAGTAGGAAGAATCATTTTCAGAATGTCAAACAGGATAGAATGTAGCAAACCAGGTGTGTTGTTGGAAGGGGTGGGGGGGGGGGGTATTCAGAGCGTCATGGTTACCAAGGAAACCTTAACAATACACAGCTGCGTTGATTATCAAGGTTCTAAATGGATTTTCCTTCTTTTCTTCAGAAGAGAAAAGTACGAAAAAACATACCTATTTGAACACAAAGAAGCATAACAACATGGATTATTACGACGTGCGTAGTAGTCATGTTCCAACAAAAACAACCTTTCTCTGAAGGGAGAATGAAAAGTCCCCCACAATGCACTGCTTCGCCCTCAAGCTTCTCAGTCTTCTTCTCCTCTCGGTCTTGAAGAGAAGCGAGCAACGTTGGCCACGGCTGGCTGCGGGGTAGCGGGTGCTTGACATGCAAAAGTAATTACCCAGAACACCTTAAGAGACGACCACGGACGCAGGAGAACATAACCTCCACCCCTCCAGGGCTCCTCTGATCTCCCCAAGGGTCTATTACTTCTTCAGGGACATTGTGGACTAAGTTATTAACCTGGACAACAACAACAACAATAACAACAAACTCAACCCTGAAGAAACTGATGACATGTAGCAGGGACAGCGTCCTCACAAAGATAGTATATATATTTTCGCTCTTTACACACTTATTTCTGATTACTTCCCCCCACCCCCCCCCCCCCCCCCAAACATTCAACATGCCCATTACTGCCATGTCCATGAATTCTTCAGGGACATGGTGGACCACCGAGCATTAGAACTGAAGAGCAACAACAACATCACAACCCTGAACAAATTCATACAGCCCCTACCTAGGTCCTCAAAGAGACAGGAAATGTACTTTCCTCACACACTATCTTCGGTATTGATTACTTCAAATGGAAAATGGAAATGGAAAACTTGAACAAATTGCTAAAACTAAATAAAAGTCCAGGTTTTTTTTTACACTGCATGTTGGGTGGACCAATTTGTAAGCCATTAAGAAGGCCCTGGACACATTCATACAGCTGTGACTCAGGTCCCCACAAAGATAGGATCTTCATCCTTATTTTTGACACACTTACTTTGGGGGGGCGGGGGGGGGGGGGGGGGGGGGGCTTAGTGTTTGTTGCAGCAAATGTGGGACACCCCACTCCCGTAACCATGGCTGCGGGAAGTAACAAGGAAGTGATGATTCGATGTGTTGCTTCCTTTTTGTTTGTTTTGGCTTGTTTAGGCGCCAACCGGGTTTTGAAAGTGCTGGAGATCAAATCAAGAATCTAGAATCAAAACACCGTCTTATCTCACACACTCAAAAAAACTAACCACACGCACACACAAACACACACACACACACACACTGGCTACTAAGTTCCTGACATCTCAATGTAATTATGTGCATATTGTCTAATCTCTAGTGTGAATGTGCCAGAAGAGGATGTGGTAATCAAAACAAACAGCGTGATAATATCGGCCAGTTAGACGACCCGGAGAGCCTGCTGCAAAGTCCAGATGCGATCTACAACAGATCAGCAAACACTCTTGATCGACAGTGAAGAGCTAGCTGCTGGGACAGGCTTTCTATGACTAGCAGCTAGAGCTAAGCAGAGTTAGGGCTAGTTTCATTCGCGGCTGTCGAGATGCTATGTCCACAGACTGGACACCTGTCTGCTATAAACCAGAAAGAGCAGCTGGACTTCAACTGTGACTGCTGGCTTTAGTAACTGAAGTCATGACCATCACAGCCATCACAAAAACCAGCACACCACCATGATGAACCACCCACGATGGGCAACGCGTTGAAACAGCGCAATTAAGAAGAAACGGCCACTAACTAATGGAACCCAGGTGACAGGCAATAAATGACCTTGGTAACAAGTGATATTAAGCATAAAGTAGCAGAATGGCTGAAAGGGTAAATATCACTCAATCTGTGGCGTCTGAATTGGCTTGAGCTGGATAGCGCCACAGTTTGTGTGTGTCTGAGTTCATTAGCGTGAATATGTGCTTATGCACAAGTGTGTGTGCAGGTGCGTATCTGTGAGTGTCTGCGCATGCAGATGTGTATATGTGTGTGTGGATGCATGCGCAATCTGTTTATATGTGTGTGTGTGTGTGTGTGTGTGTGTGTGTGCAAGCAGATGTGTATAAGTGTGTGTGTGTGCGTGTGTGTGTGTGTGCGTGTGTGTGTGTGTTTGCGTGCGTGCGTGCGTGCGTGCGTGTGAGATGTAGCAGATGTAAAGGCTGAGGGTTGGCGAGGCTGTCTCAAGGCCCATAAAGTCATAAACATGCTAATGTCTCAGTAAGTGAGCTGGGAGGGCTTCCCTGTGATTTACCACCACAGATCCCCTTCCATATCCGCCAGACAAAGGAAGCTGTTTGCCATTTAGCGATTAAGAAGCAGGAATAACATGGCAGCGATCTCTGGGTAAAGCTTGAATTTATTGACCATATAACAAGCCTTTGAAACGTTTTCTTACCCTCTCCATTACCCCCACTCCCTGCCTCCCCCCCCCCCCCCCCCCCCCCGCCCCCGGCCCCCCCGCCCCACACCCTGTGAGTCTCTCTTTTCCTCCTTCTCTTTCATTTCTGCTCTGATTATTATTCTTTTGTTCTACAGCGCTGGTCTGGTTATAATGAAACCCAAATGGAGAGAGAGACTCGCTAGCCGCTCGACCGAGCTAGGGCAACTAGCACTGTACTGGGGCTACTAGCCCTGTGCTGGGGCTACTAGCATTGTACTGGGGCTACTAGCCCTGTACTAGGGCTACTAGCACTGTGCTGGGGCTACTAGCCCTGTGCTGGGGCTACTAGCCCTGTACTAGGGCTACTAGCATTGTACTGGGGCTACTAGGCCTGTGCTGGGAATACTAGCATTGTACTGGGGCTACTAGCCCTGTACTAGGGCTACTAGCATTGTACTGGGGCTACTAGGCCTGTGCTGGGAATACTAGCATTGTACTGGGGCTACTAGGCCTGTGCTAGGGCTACTAATATTGTACTGGGGCTACTAGGCCTGTGCTGGGGATACTAGGCCTGTGCTGGGGCTAGCAAGCAGGGTTCCCCAGAGAGAGGATGAGAGACATAGAGAACCAAAGGGAGAGAGTGAGACAGAGGGAGAGAGAGAGAGAGAGAGAGACAGACACACACAGAGATGAGTGAAGGACACAGAGAGAGACAGATACAGAGGGACAGAGATAAGGAAACATTAAGAGGAGGGCAAAGTCAAAAGAAAAGAAAAGAAGAAGGAAACGAGAGGGATGGATAATATTCATAATTCATAGACAGCACCAGTCTGAGGGAGGGGGCGTAGTTATCAACTTTATGTCTACGTGCTGCAGGACGAAGCTCACTGAGGAAGTAAGGCTACATGCCAAGAACCCACTCTCACTCACACACACACATACACACACACTCACACACACACACACACACACTCTCAATCTCTCACACACTCACACTCTCTCACACACACACACACACACACACACACACACACACACACACACACACACACACACACACACTCACACTCACTCTCACACACACAGAGAAGTATAGTGTCAACGGAAGTATAGTGAGGTATGTACAGAAGTATGGTGATGTATGTATAGAAGTATGGTGAGGTATGTATAGAAGTATGGTGAGGTATATATAGAAGTACGGTAACCATAAGTGGTGCAGACACCCATGAGAACAAGGTGCATCTCTCACCCTCTCACTCCCCCCTCGCTCTCCGACTCTCCCTTTGTGCCGTCTAACATCTTTCAATTCTGCCTGCTTTTACACTCCTGCTTCCTTCAATTCATTTTCCTTTGTCCCACCCACCTCCCTCTCTATCTCCCTCCCCCCTCCTCCTCTCTTCTTCCCTTCTCTCAATCCCCCAACATCATCCTCTCCCTCACACTCTCCCTCCCTCTCTAGGGCGGTCGGGGCAGGTCTCTGGTGGTGGTCGATGATCTCTCGCTCTTGAAGAGTCTTTCATGTCCTGGGAAGACTCAGTGAACAGAACACAGAGTGCCTACCCATAGTCTCTAGAAACCCACTCGTCCTCCGCTCTCTCTCTCTCTCTCTCCCTCTGACTTTCTTGGATTTTCTCTCTCTCTAGCTGACTGTGTCTGTCTCTCACTTGCTTTCTTCCTTAATCTCTCTCTCTCTCTCTCCTTTTCATTCATTGTCATTCAATATATCTCGCTTATTGTCCTCATTGCACCTCTCTGTGACTTTCAACCTCTTTCTCCAGCACTACCAGCCTGTTTTAATAGTTTGCTCAGAATGTTTATATCTTGTAAAAAAAGAAAGAAATCAGACAGGGATTTATTAACTATAATAAACCAGAGTTGACACTAAATCAACCGGTATTGTCTTTTACAACCTCACGGCCATTATAGCTTAGATATCGTCCACCTTTTTCACGTCTAAGTTAATTGTGTAATTTACTCCATAAAGGACTGACCTTTACATCACGGGATTAGCCACGCTAGCTACAGGTGGACACTGCGTCTTGGAGCCGTTCAGCTGCATGGGAGTATTCTCGCAACTTAATAACAAAATAAATAAAAACACATGCACTGCTAACATCCAAGCTCCCCTCGACCCTACACACACACACACACACACACACACACACACACACACACACACACACACACACACACACACACACACACACACACACACACACACACACATGTACTGTACTTACATACTATGTGTGTATAAAAACGGTTTTAAAAGGCAACAAAGGTTTTGAATCCGAACTCTGTCTTTTGAACAATCTGTCGTCACTTTTCTGAACAATAACACCATCTCCTTTTTGATGCGATCTGAGCGCTGGAAAACTCATTTCATGCAAGTCCTTTAATGGACGACCTGCGATGGATATCCATATTTCTTTGGCTGCGTTTTCCCCTGCATGACCAATGGTGCTGCATGCCCATGAATAGAGGGGTGTTTTCTCTGGCATGGTGACAACAACCAAATAAAACGTGTTGTGATTGGCACGCAGAGGCCATGCTTCTAAAACAAACAGGTGTCTCTCATTGGCCGTCACTGATGTGCCCATGAGCGTGGAGCTACGTGATTGGTGGAGGGAGGATCAGCGGTTTGTGTGGGGAGGAAGCAGGAGATGGCGGGCTGGCATGCTCGTGGGCATCTGGTGGCTGTGGACACTTGACAGGAAGGGGTGGAGGAGGTAAAGGAGGTGGAGGTGGGGAGGGCGAAGGGACCACCTGGATCCCGGGGAGCCTCAAACGCTGGCCTGACAGACTCAATCTGAAGCCCCCCCCCCCCCCCCCCCCCCCCCCCCCCCCGGGAGAAGACGGGACAGCGAGCCCCTCTGACTTGAACTCTCTTTTGGAGGTTCACTGGCCAACCGCCAAAAAACACAGCGTCCAGAAACTACTTTTCAAAAGGTTCTCCACCAAGTTTGTTTTTTCCAACAACGAGAACGTTTCTTTTTTTTCCCTCTTATATAGGAAAAAAGAAGAAGAAAAGAGAGCAAGAGTAAAAGGTTCATAAACCACAAGGAACGTCAGAAACGGGAAGAGGATCCCTGGCCTTGCTGGTGAATGTCGAGATCCTTGTCTCATCATTATTTCTCGTGGTGGTTAAAACGCCATCGGTCACAAAACGACAGGGCCTTCTTTATGTCTGATATATTTATTTTAAGAAATCCCTGGTCCTGAACCCTGGGTAACCCTCCATGAGCTAAACCTTCTACAACTGGTCTCTTCCATAGCAGTCGGAATGTGGGATGGCTCTAGCGTGGGTTTGTGGAGTCCTATCATGGTTTGAAGGGACTCTGTGTACGCTCTTATTGTGGTTTGCATTTACATTTTGCCATTTACATATAGGGCATTTAGCAGACGCTTTTATCCAAAGCGACTTACACACATCACACACACACACACACACACACACACACACACACACACACACACACACACACACACACACACACACACACACACACACACACACACACACACACACACACACACACACACAGCTCGTCGGGAGCAGTTAGGGTTAGGTGTCTTGCTCAGGGACACCTCGACACTCAGCTAGGAGGAGCCGGGGATCGAACTAGCAACCTTCCAGTTACAAGTCACTCATACAAATGACAACAGACATGTGCACACCCACACAAATAGACGCACGTGCGCAAAACATCATGACACACACAAACACACATAAAGGAGTCGACATCTGACCCTGACCACACAGGCGGAGACGTTTCATTTGGACCCGACTCTCAGCTGATATAGTCCCAGTGTGTTGCTGATATAGTCCCAGTGTGCTGCTGATATAGTCCCAGTGTGTTGCTGATATAGTCCCAGTGTGCTGCTGATATAGTCCCAGTGTGCTGCTGATATAGTCCCAGTGTGTTGCTGATATAGTCCCAGTGTGCTGCTGATATAGTCCCAGTGTGCTGCTGATATAGTCCCAGTGTGTTGCTGATATAGTCCCAGTGTGCTGCTGATATAGTCCCAGTGTGTTGCTGATATAGTCCCAGTGTGTTGCTGATATAGTCCCAGTGTGTTGCTGATATAGTCCCAGATATAGTTATCTGGGATTACTGTAATGATGGATCTGTCTGGGGGGGGGGGTGAGCAAAGGAGTCAGGGATATGGGAACTTCCCCCCCGGGGGTAACGGGACGCCCCCACAAATAAGTCAGGGGGCTACCAAAAACACAAAACACACACACACACATCCCACCCACTGCGTCCTGATTAACACGCCAATTAAACCAGGAAGTTACAAACCCAAGGGCCTTGCTGTGATGCAAATAGATGGTGAAGGAATAAACACACACACACACACACAAAGATATAGCCCTACACACTCACGCACCCAAGCATGCACACACACACACACACACACACACACACACACACACACACACACACACATAGCCCTACACACCCACACACACACACATATAGCCCTACACACCCACGCACACACACACACACACACACACACATATAGGGCTACACACACACACACACACACACACACACAGATATATGAGTCTACACCAACACACACACACACACACACACACACACAAACATACCACCATCATCGTCATGCACGTGAGCATGCAGTGAGCTCAGGCATAGATGAATAAACATATGGATGGAACGAAATTGTGCGCATAAAGACCATTACAGATTCCTCACTTCATTCCATATGTCCCTTCACCCACACAATAACAAGCATTTAAACAAAAGAAAACATGCTTTGTATGACTCTACTCTCCCTCCCCCCCCGGCCCACAGCTGCCAAGCCAAGACACTTTGGAAACCAGACACCTCAAACAACTGCCCTGCCAAGCGAATATCCCTTTCAACAAGTATGAGAGATGTGAACAATTTCGTTTTCAGAACGAAACAAAAAGTTCAACATAACATCAGTAATGGAATGACAACATCTCCAACATTCACCGTTCCTTCCAACTCTAACTTTTTCCGAGAGGGAGAAAGGGCCGGGGTAGTCTCATGGCGGTTAGGGTGTTAGTCTCCCAGCCGTAACGTGCTGGGTTCGAACTCCAATGTCCACGGTCTGAGTCACAACAAGCAGCGAGAATACAATCACTGTCATTTGGTTTGGAACAAAGCGTCTGCTAAATGACTTAACAGTAAACGGTAGAACGGCATTAAAACCAACTTTAGTTTAGTTTAGAGGATGGCATTACAACGGTAAGATTTAGAGGTTTGATTCCAACTAGGGCCACCCATTCTAACAATGTTAATACACTCACGGTACTGAAATGAGGTTTGGATGAAGTATTGAGGTATTCAGTACTTAAAGAATTGGAAAGGATCCCTACAGAGTAATACAACTTTCTTTCTTTACTTTTCGCTTGATCTGGCCTGTTTGTTGTCTTGCTCAAGGAGGAGTCTGAATTTAGCTGTCGCAGGAAGAGAACGGTGGAAACGTGAGTAAGAGCTGGAGAGAGGAGAGTTTTTTGTGTTGGACTACAGAAAGCGTATCTTAGTGTTATCTGAACTAATTGGGTGAAGGAGAGTTGAGATTGTAATGACAATAGTGAAATTTCCTGCAACAACGTAATTTCTGAGCAAGGATTCGCCTTGAGCGAGACTTGGTTGGGCACAACAACAAACAGACCGGCTCAAGCGAAAGGAAAAGAGAAACATTTTATTCCTCTGCAGGGATTCATAGTAAAATTGCTTTAGATCATCTTTTAATAATCTAATAGCATTTTTGTTTACCAATTATGAAACTTTGTTTGATAAAAAAAATTATATAAATAACATTACCCAAATAAGATATGGGATTAAGACGATTGATGAATTTATAATTCGGACGTGTATTAGTGTTTTTTTTATTACCGTCTGAAATTGAAAGACGAGACAGCAGAAAACTGGAGACGATGGGATGGGATTCGACCAATCAGTGCACAGACATCTCCCCGCGCACTCGTCCCCTAAACATGGCTTGTGTGTGTGTGTGTGTGTGTGTGTGTGTGTGCGTGTGCGTGTGCGTGTGCGTGAGAGACACTGAGCGATCGGCGGCCATAGATCCTAAGGGCCACCGGGAGTTTAATCACCCATAACCACAATTACTGACGTGCACATCAGCCTCATAAAGCACTGAAACAAGATGAGCTGCGCTGCGCACGCACGAGCACGCACACACACACACACACACACACACAGAATAAATTCCACTGAATCGTAAATGAAGATGAGGAGTTGAAGGCATAGGCGAGTCAGAGAGAGAGAGAGAGAGAAAGCAATTGCTATTAAGAAAAAAGAGCTAGATAAAGAGAGATATCTAAATAAAGGAGTAGGAGAGGAAGAGAGTGACAGAAAAAGAGATGGAATGAAAGAAATACTTAAAAAAGTTAACAGGAGAGAGATAGAAACAAAAAGGAGAGAGAGAGAGAGTGAGTGAGGTAGAACTAAAGGAGAGAAAGAGTGAGAAAAAAAACAAGGAAAGAAAGAAAAAAAGCGATTATAGAGATACTCAAAGAAAGGAGTGCGAATGAGAGAGAAAGAGAAAGAGAGAGAGAGAGTCTCCAACACAATGGGTTCCATTGCTCATTACGGAGGAGTGTGTTCAACCGCCAGTGCACTTAACAAGCTCCTCACTGACAACGGCGGTGGCATTGACTTTGTTTGGGCGCGCGGCGGCAGGTTTGTCAGTTCCACGTAGCGCTTCCACGTGTAGCGGCTCTTTGAAGCCACACAAGGGCCTTGGAACGGCAGCTTTTCAAAGCAACCCAGCAGCAACCGCATCGGTGTCGGCCAACAGCACGCATTAACATATCAAATGGGAACACGGCTACACGCACGCGCACACACACACGCGCACACTTACACACACACACACACACACACACACACACACACACACACACACACACACACACACACACACACACACACACACACACAAGCCATGTTTAGGGGACGTGTGCGCAGGGAGATGTCTGTGCACGGTGTTTCTAATGAACACGTAGAGCTCCGCAGAGTGCCGTGAGACAGGCCTTAGATAGGATTAAGATGCAAGCCTTTATCAGCGGGTTCTCACAACTCCCTATAGAATATATCGGCTACCTCGCTCTATTTCTCTCTCTCTCTTGTGCGCTCTCTTTCGCTTTCCCTCACCTTTACTCTCCTTTCACCCTCCATCTCTCTCTCCATCTCTTACATTTTCTCCCTCTCTCTTCAGATCCCCCTCTCTTTCTTACTGTCTCTCTATTTCTCTTTCTCTTTCTCTTTTCCCCCGAACTCTTTTCTCTCCATCCCTCTGAGTGGAAAGGTACTGAGTTTGAACCCCTAATGTCCGGAGTCTACCTGTAGGCATCCTTGAGCAAGACATGATGACATGGCTCTCAAATCCAGTGTAAGTCTCTTTGGACAAAAGTGCTTCATTACTATATATATTTTTTTAACACTCACACGTGGGTAATCTGGCCTGTGATTGGCCCAAAGTGTGAGGACAGCACAGGGTCATGGGGTCAAATGGGATCATCATCGGCTCTAAGTCCATGTGATCCCACAATAAAAATATGATGTAACATGACGATAAAAAAGAAAGTCTAAGTGATCCCATACTGCATTGAACTGCTAGGATCAGACTTATCACCGGTTAGAAGATGTATGGAATATCAACACAAAAATACACACACACACACAGACAAAATACACACACACAGACACACACGCAGATAAACACAAGGACTGAGGAAGTCTTACGAGAGATGCTAGAGTGCCTCTCTCTCTCTCTCTCTCTCTCTCTCTCTCTCTCTCTCTCTCTCTCTCTCTCTCTCTCTCTCTCTCTCTCTCTCTCTCTCTCTCTCTCTCTCTCTCTCTCTCTCTCTCTCTCTCTCTCTCTCTCTCTCTCTCTCTCTCTCTCTCTCTCTCTCTCTCTCTCTCTCTCTCTCTCTCTCTCTCTCTCTCTCTCTGATAAAACAACATCCTCTATACACACACACACAGTCTATGTTTACATAGCTCATGTCTATATGTGTGTGTTTGTATACTTTATGTATTCTGAGTTGACTCTGCATATTTTAAAGTTCTGCTCAATAATACATAGTTCCTCATCCCTAACCCTCACAGCAGCACACAGGCAGGAGAGTACAGCACCACCCTAGTACTGCAGTACCTGTAAACTGCATAACATACAAAGTAAACAATGTGATGTTCCCATGCTTTCAAAATAAAAGTGTGAAGGTTCCTACTGCAAAATAAAAGTGTGATGATTCCTAGTGTAAAATAAAAGTGTGATGGTTCCTACTACAAAATAAAAGCATGATGGTTCCTCCTGAAAAATAAAAGCATGATGTTTTTTTCATACAATACAATTTTGACTTTTCCCAGCCATTCAAAATTAAGCACTATGGTTCCTATTACAAAATAAAAGCATGATAATTCCCAGCTATTCAAAATAAAGTGCAATTGTTCGCAGGCGTTCTCCAGTCTGTTTATGGAAAATGGATGAGCATCATCTCTTAGCGTTTGAAGTGTTGGACAGATGGAAAACAGCCGTGCCAAGGTAGGGAACTTTAGCAGAGTAATCAGCTTGATTAATCGAATCCTCTTGAGTCTGAGGTGTGAACTGAAATGAAAGTAAGACGAAGCAGAGGATTTACATTTTTCTTCAATGCTCTGTACCACGTGCACATTTCACGTGCACATGACATGTACATCTGAGGTAGAACTTATATGTCAATAGGTAGAGTTAGAGGTTGAGAGTTTTAATTGGGGCAGAGAGCGAGAAATCAACCTCAACGTCGTCTGGTCATCACATGGGGAATGGACCGACACTGGAGGAAGCCGGCGTTCCATAAGCAGTAGGTGTTAAGGTTTTGGACCCTGAGGACTCCTGGACAGACGGACGGACGGACGGGAGACCCACAGACATGGAGTGCGCTGTATAAGGCATCGCCGCGGTAACTAACACCTCAAGCCTGGAACATGGGTGTCGTGTCGCTACAGGTGGTGTCAACGCGCGGATGTGTTAGCGTGTGCGTGTGTGTGTGTGTGTAAATGCATGCATGTATGTGTGTCTCTGTGCACGAGTGTAAATAACAATGCAAGTGTGTGTGTGTGTTTGTATAAATGCATGCATGCATGTGTGTCTGTGTGCACGAGTGTAAATAACAATGCAAGTGTGTGTGTGTGTGTGTGTTGTGTTGAGTGTTCACTAAACTACCAGGTATGACCAGGTAGGCACAGGTGTGTGTATCTCTCCTTCTACATAAACATACAGGTGGGGGCCGACTCCTCTACCCAAAACATCATCAAGGTGTGTGTGTGTGTGTGTGTGTGTGTGTGTGTTGTTTGATCACACATGCGCTGGTGTCCAGGTACAGGGGAGCAGATGGCTTGGATGCCGGGTGATGGATAAAAGCTCATTGATGCTCATTAGCAGCTGTAGTCACATTCATCGTCTACGATGTATCGGGTCACATGACCACTGGACACACACACATGCTTTACATTGGGAGTATATAGTTCACTTGGATACCCTAGTTAGATGGTATATAACATACGCATTTTGGTTGTTCCTATAGTAATAGGAGTTTATACAGGCCTTGCTTAAGTTTGTCTGTCAGGTTCCACACAGGCGTGTGCATACACACACACACACACACACACACACACACACACACACACACACACACACACACACACACACACACACACACACACACACACACACACACACACACACACACACACACAGGAAATGTTTCCCAGATCGCTCGGACAACTGAGCCATAGAGCCTCGCATCAGAATACAACAACCAGAACAATTGTCACACGACCATGAATTTGAGATTGTGGACTTTGTCACTCCATCCCTCTCTCTCTCTCTCTCTCTCTCTCCCTCTCTCCCTCCCTCCCTCTTTCTTTCCCCCTCCTCTCCGTCTCTCCCTCACTATCCCTTTGTCTATCCCCATCTCTTT
This sequence comes from Lota lota, assembly GCA_026745465.1. Classification (NCBI taxonomy): domain Eukaryota; kingdom Metazoa; phylum Chordata; class Actinopteri; order Gadiformes; family Lotidae; genus Lota; species Lota lota. The sequence goes on from JACYXH010000522.1 coordinate 1,123,133, forward strand.
CTTTCTACCTCTCCATCCACCCCCCCCCCCCCCCCCCGATCCATCCATGTACACGCGGTTTAAAAGGTCGCAACGCGCTTTCCGCCATCGATGTGACTTATGTCGTAGGACCCGGGGGTTGCTCGACGGGGTGATGAATAATCCATGGGGCGGCTTAGTGCGGTGGGCCAGACAGAGGATCGATTGTCGGTGGGCGTGTTTGGCTGGCTCGTAAGACCCATTTTGGTTATTGAGGGGAGCCTTGAATTCTGTGAATTCGTTTAGGGGACGACTTGCTCAAGGCTGCCTACAGGTTAGGCTGCAGACAGGACAGGGGATCGAACCCAGTGCCCTTCGGCTGGGAGTGCCCCGGCCACCCACTGCTCTATCCTGCCCCCCCGGCCCCCACGGTCTACATCGTTTTGACTTGGTGGGTGGGAGGGTGAGGGTGGGTGTTTGGACTTCAGCCTCCTGGTCGCTGCAGCGGTAGAATCCAGGCTGGTCGCTACTGGGGGAGTGTGTGTCGCAGCAACAGCTTCCACCGCCCCGCCCAGTGCCTCTTGGGTAAGTGGGAGCAGAAGCTGGTGAGAATGGGGCGCGGAGACCAGAACAAGACATTTCCATTAGTCGCTGCTTCACCACTCACACACACACACACCAGATATCTCTCTGAGGACACCAGGAGTCTGCAACACTTCCCAGCATGCACTGCTCTGCATTAGCACCACTCGGCTGGACAGGGGACCAGCGACATGTGACACAGAAGGGAGGTGGGGGGGGGGGGGGGGGGGGGGGTCAGAGTTCAGGCTGAAGAACCGCAACCCTTAAAGACCCTAAAGCCCCCCTTCCCCTCCACCCCTCCGTCCCATGGTTGACCCGACAACCAACCGGGGTCCAGCTTGTGTCCAGATTTCTGCAGATGAACGAGGGGTCGGGTCTGGGCATGCTAAGGGTCACTAGGGAAGGTAGCATTAGCGTTAGCCATGGCCCACAAGCTCCAGGGACCAGGTTAGGCTACATTTGGTTTGGATGGCTCAACCCAGCTGCCCCCCATCCAGCCCTCATCGTAGAAGCGCACAATAATGCCAGCCACTTCGAATCCCCTCAGCGTCAAACGGCTGGTACCCCATTGGGTTTTACTTCCCTCCTCTGTTCCCTTCCCTCTTTTCTCCCACAGTTTTCTGCCCATCTCTCTTCCTTGCATCTCCCCATCGCAGAGGCAACTGACCGTAGTGAGAACAGCACGGGCCCCCTCCTCCGCCTCCGCCTCCTCCTCCTCCTCCTCCTCGCCTCAGCACACCTAAGCTCCCCAGACACATTAGCTTTGCGCTTAGCTTAGCACAGCCCAGTGAACAAGCAAGCCAAACAAGACAGCAGGGGAGGAAGGGGGCTGCACGTTCAGCTGGGGCACTGTGCGGGTGCCAAAGTCGCAGATGAAATCGTTTCAAAGGGCCCCTATTTTACGTTACCCTTTTGTGACATCACAAGTGGGAGTGCCCACATGATGCATCTGGATGCATCATGGGTCACAAATGGGTCAATTTTTGAAATTGTTGGCCAATCAACGTCACACCTGGGGGTAAGATAGGGGTCCTGAAAATTAAAACTTTCAACATTAGAAAGCTAACCACACACACACACACACACACACACACACACCGCCTGTGTTTCCTCCTTTGGCAGGCACTCCAACGGAGAACAAGACAATCCTTCCTGGATCTTTGGAGACGTTGGAGCTATCGAAACATTCAGCTATCAAAACATCACGCACCCCAATGATTTCATATCCGCCTTGGTCTGTACTGCCGGTGTAGTCCGAAACACTGCCGTGTAGCAGGGTAAAAACAAAAAAATGCTCCTCTGGCTTTATCTCTGCTTGTTGTTGTTTTCCACAGTCACCCAGCAGGCCAGACTCCTGCAGTCCACCAAATCACATCCATTAGTGAGCTCAAGTAGCTCCGGAAGTAAATAAAGAGGGATAACATAAATCACTAAAATAGCCCTCTCATCCCCCCTGGCCTTGCTCGCTCCATTATTCTACCGCTCGCTCCCTCGCTAGCTCCCTCCCTCGCTAGCTCTCTCGCCTCCCTCCCTCGCTAGCTCCCTCCCTCGCTAGCTCCCTCCCTCGCTAGCTCCCTCCCTCGCTAGCTCCCTCCCTCCCTCGCCAGCTCCCTCCCTCGCCAGCTCCCTCCCTCCCTCGCCAGCTCCCTCCCTCGCTAGCTCCTTCCCTCGCTAGCTCTCTTGCCTCCCTCCCTCCCTCCCTCCCTCCCTCCCTCCATCAACAGATCCAGATGTCTGATGCGATGCTTTGTGCTTCCATCATCTGACTACGAGGGAGAATAAATACATACAGTACGGAGTACGTGTCTGTCAAATTTTTTTTGTAGTCCTTCTGGAGGGTTTTATCCCAAAACTTTCTCTCTGTAGCACCTTAAAAACAATGTGTCGGCTCCTGTCAGTCAGCTACTGGTAAGGGAAATAAATCAGGTTGACTGCGACTCCCGGCTCATTTCTGATCAATCGCTTGGTTCGGGGAATACACCTTCCCTGTCAATCAAATTTGCCCACACATCGTTATCATGTCGGGAGTGCGGGAGCAGATAGGGAGGGGGGTTTTCTTTTAAGTTATTTGTTTTTCAAAATCTTGCTCTCTTATGCGCTTTCCCACTCTATTTACAAGTCTTTCATCTCACCTACAGCTCTGTGTACAGCGCCGTGCTCAGCACCATGACCCAACTGTCATACAATATTACATAATTTGTTCTGTGCAGCTCAACTGGCAGAGTATGGCAATAACACTGGGCCAAATGGGCCTTACAGTCTTAAGCCAATTCAAGGCCATGTTTATGCGTATTGCCCTTGATCAGTTGCTGTCTCACAGGGCTTCACAAGCCCCACATTATACAACAACCCCTTAACCTAAGCCTTAAAGCACCAAGGAAAAAGTCCTCTGAAACCAGATGGAAAAAGCCTTGCAAAGGAACACAGAAGAGGGATCCCTCGTTCCAGAGATGGTGAGGAGTTGTGCCCCCTTACTATATCACTCTACATTGTTCTTTGGAGAACGATATAACCACCACAGAGCAGATAGATACCAAGGTTAGGACGTACTTCGTCTCGGATCCAGCTGAGTCTATGTAACAGCAGAACTTCTGGGAGGGAAAAGGCACAGAGCTTGAGCCGGAAACCAGAATACTGAAGGGGAAGAGTTACGCCTTGTTTCCTGTTTCGTAACAGAGAGATTCTAACGAAGAGAAACTCATTCGCACAAATAGCCGAAGCTTTCAGAAGGGGAGATTAATAAGTGTATTTCGACTGCGGCTAATCTGCACGGTGTTGATTCGAAACCTTTACGGACACTTTTTTACAGTTCACTACTGCTAGCTGAGTTTGTGTTCGCTCTTAATGGCCAATCACGCGCTTCCAGATCCCCGCTTCCAGCATCATGATTGGGCCAAACAAACAAACATGAAGCGAAAGAAAAAGAAACCTCCCCGTTCACCCAGATTTCAGCTCATCTCCATTCAGACTTGAGATTAGTAATCGAAAGTCTCATTTGTGAGAATAGGACATCCTAGGACATACATATTCATCAAATTAATTCAGTGCACCCCCCCCCCCCCCCCCCCCCCCCCCCACCCCCCCATACATTTCAGAGTTCTCCCTCTGTGCCCTACTGCGATTACCATACTGTTCCATGTTAGGCAAAACACAGGGCCTGGAGAGAAAAAAGGAGAACATGCTTGTTCATGTTTAATTGATGCTGATAAAAAATGCATGCTTTGCTTTCCTCCGTTTTTTTTTTTTTTTTGCTTCCTGATCCGAGTCCACGCGCCATATTGTGGAATCCCAACTCACAGGTCAGGATCGCATCCAGAGAGAGTTGGAATCACTGGCACAAAGACATCTCCCACACTGCATCTGTGTAATTAATCCCCTTCTAACCGAATACATTATCTACAGGCCAGCTAACCTTTGGAGAGCGTGCATTTTAAGCAAAAGCAACCACATTCCCTCTAGAAATGATAATCATGATAAATCCCTTTACTTAATGAATGGGGGAAATGGAAATCGGGCGAAAAAGTGATCGGATCTCCGCGGGCTTTGAATAATACCGGGTTCTTCAGGAATAGGATTGTTGATTCCACTTTGAACAAATAATGATAAGGATGGATTCTAGGACATCAGTACATATTCCACAGGGAAGACATCTACCAAACTCTGATAGGAATCACTAGATTTGTTACAGAACCTGATCCCTACTGCCATTCTGTTATCTTCCCTTCTCTCTCGCATACGCCTCATCCTGTTCTCTGCTTCCCTCACCCATCTCTCTCTCCTCCCTTCCTTACTCCTCTTCTCTCCCCCCCTTTCACTCTTTTTCTCTCTTTCCCTCCCCCACATCCCTCTCCCCCTCTTTACACTCCCTCTCTCCGCTGAGTTTGAGCTGTAACAATGGGACAATGAGACAGTACTTCAACGTGGTGGTGCTAGTGGGGTGGATTACAGGATCAGGGGGCTTAGTATCCAACCCCCCCCCCCCCCCCCCCCCCCCGCCATTATGAACCAGCATAGTAGTAGTTAGTGTAGTTGTTCGGCTTATTTTTGTGTTTTTAATTTGGTTTTAATGAGTACGAAAGTAACCTAGGTTATCCCTAGCCCTAATGGATAAACCTAACACTAGCCTTAACCCTAGCTAACCCCTAACCTTAACCCTAGCTAACCCCTAGCCTTAACCGTAGCTAACCCCTAGCCTTAACCCTAGGGAACCCCTAGAATTAACCCTAGCGAACACCTAGCCTTAACACTAGCGAATCCCTAGCCTTAACCCTAGCTAACCCCTAGCCTTAACCCTAGGGAACCCCTAGCCTTAACCCTAGCAAACACCTAGCCTTAACACTAGCGAATCCCTAGCCTTAATCCTAGCGAAGCCTTAACCCTTGCAAACACCTAGCTTTAACCATAGCTAACCCCTAGCCTTAACCCTAGCGAACACCTAGCTAACCCCTAGCTAACCCCTAGCCTTAACCCTAGCTAACCCCTACACTTTACGCTAGCTAACCCGTAGCCCCAACATCTGTTGGTTAACTGCAGATTAGAATGGGGTTGTATCATAAACTACCACAAAGAAAAAGCCCCCAAAATGAATAAATATAGTCTTAACTTATATATCCAAATTAATTGTGATAGAAATCCATTTTAAACACAACTATTCTAATGGCACCGATGTATTCGGATAACTATCCGGATAATAGGATATAATACATAAAACATGGGGGAGTGTAGAACAACACTGTCAATATAAATCTATATTAAATAGATCATATAAAAATGCTTTCACCACTTTCTCTTCATTGTAACACAAACAAATTCCACACATGCCTCACAATAAACGTCACCACTCTTTAATTATCTTTTAAATCAACCAAAAGACTGCGCTGATGTTGTTGTTTCCTGGCAAATAAGACTGAGTTATTTTCAATTAGGCGGCAGATTTTTCTGCTTTGAGCTTTGCTTTCTCAAAACAAAAGAGAGAGAGAGAGAGAGAGAGAGAGAGAGAGAGAGAGAGAGAGAGAGAGAGAGAGAGAGAGAGAGAGAGAGAGAGAGAGAGAGACTGAGACAGAGGCAGAGGCAGATGGAGAGGAGGAGACAGAAAGAGGGAGGGAGTGAGAGGTAGACAGAAAGCAAGAGAGGAGATGGCAAAGAGAAAGATAAGGGGAGAGAGTTTCAGAGAGAGCGAGAGCGAGAGCGAGAGAGAAGAGAGAGACAGAGAGAGAGAGAGAAAAAGAATAAGAGAGCGAGAAAGACACACACAGACGGGTAAAAAAGAGGCAGAGAGAGAAATATCGATGGATGAATTAGTCTTCCGAGTGACATCGTCCTCATATCCATGGACCGGCTACGGGATTAAAATCCTCCTGTGATGAGATCATCTGATTGTTCTGGATCTCTCTGTTCGTGTGGCTGAGGCGTGAAGGCTTTGCTTAAACAGTCACGAGGAATTCACCGATCGACCAGAGAAAGGGAAACTAGAGGAGACAGGGTGCACCATGGGATCTTCCAATCGCACGCCTGTGATGGGCTATCTGGTGGGCTTAAGGAGAATCTTAACAGCCAATTAGCTGAAGGGTTGTGACAGTTCTTGTCTGAGCTTTGATAATACCCTGACCCGATAGTGTTTATGTTAAGAAGATGTACACACAAAGAAGACAAATGCACACACACACAGACACACATGAATACAAGCACACACATACTTGTATACCGGCCAATCAAAGTGAGGGAAGAGCTTGTAAAGAGCCCTCATTCCGTGTTCAGGATAACTCGGATCTTGGACGTTTTAACTTCAAACTTCCGAAATCTTTGCGTCCACACTGTAAAGTTAAACTGGGGGGGGGGGGGGGGGACATGAATGCCTGAAGGAAGTTTGGCATATTTTGGTCCATTGTATATAGATATATAAAAATATATATAGGCACTGCTTTCCCAAAAACCCAAAACCGTGAAATGAACCAAAGTGTGAATTTTGGGAACAGTTCCACCCCTGATGTTTACACATCCGATTATGTGTTCAAATGCAACCAAAACGTCCATAATAATTTCATTTCCATTCACCGTTAAGGCCGCCATTTTTCATGTTATTTCTGACTTCAAGTCGGACATACCAGAGTATCGAACCTGTAAGTCGGAGCTAGTTTTTTCACAGTTCCGTGTAGTCCTGAACATAGTATCAGACTCTGACCAGCCAATCAGAGTGCGGGTTGAGCTATTCCCTAACAAGCACTCCTCTCCTGACCCCCGTGACCCCTGAGAGACCCTGCGATACGAGGAGCCCAGGGCCAGGTTAACCTTTAGCACCAGACCTCTGCCCCGGCTACCCCTTCCTCAGGGTGTATCCCAACCTCCCCCACTCCTGGTCAACTCCAGCCCAATGTCTCCTCTGTTTCTCTACCATTCCTCTCTCCATCTCTTTATTTTTGTCCTCTCTCTCTCTCTCTCTCTCTCTCTCTCTCTCTCTCTCTCTCTCTCTCTCTCTCTCTCTCTCTCTCTCTCTCTCTCTCTCTCTCTCTCTCTCTCTCTCTCTCTCTCTCTCTCTCTCTCTCTCTCTCTCTCTCTCTCTCTCTCTCTCTCTCTCTCTCTCTCTCTCGTGACACACACCCACTCCACATGCACACAAACATTCACACACACAAACATTCACACACACACACACACACACAAACATTCACACACACACACACACACAAACATTCACACACACACACACAAACATTCACACACACACACACACATTCACACACACACAAACATTCACACACACACACACACATTCACACACACACACAAACATTCACACAAACACACACACACACAGGTTGTGGAGGGTCCAGGCTCCGCTCCACTCTAAACGGCTCCTAGATGAATTGGTGGGGGCTGAGCGAGACAGTGAGTGTGGCAGTAACGGAGGGCTTTTGGCACGGAGATTAATCAAAAGCTGACACACACACACACACACACACACACACACAAGGAGAAGACTCCTGACTCTTAGTGTTTTTAAACAGACGAGTGTGAAATACACTCGAGAATCGGGCACATTTTGGTTTGGTTTTATCGGAAATGGCTCCGACGCCTACTCTTGTGAAACACACCGAAACAAAAACAAACAAGACGTAGAGAAGAGAGTCGCGAGAAACAATACCCTTTGCACCCCCAACACCACCCCCCTCTCCTACCCCAGCACCACCCCCAGCCACCCCCCCCCCCCCCACCTCCCTCCAGGCAGGGCTGCTCCTGTCATCTGGGCCCTCCAAACGGGGACCATATTGGATTGAGGCGCTGGCAATCAGGGCCGCGGTTCATCAGGAACAAATTAGCTCGTCGCTCGGCAAGGCCGGGCTCCCATTGGTGGGCGGCGCAGCCTGCTCTGTTAGAGGGCACCCCAGACATTCCTGCGGATAATCTTTTCCATTCGCTGGCCCGGCAAGGACAGACCCAATCACAGCACAACGACTGCATTGTGAGGAGGTTTCTGGCTCCAGTGCAAGGCCCAGCTCTCTATGGTGGGCTCTCTCTCGTGCTTTCTTTCTTTCTTTCCCTCCCTTTCTTTTCTCTCTCTCTCTCTCCTTCTCTCTTTCCTTCTCCGCCTCTCCCTCTCTTCTCCCGGTCTCTCTCTCTCTCGCCTCCCCCTCCCCTACGCTCTCTCTTTCTCTCCCTCCCACTCAAAAAGTTGTTTCCCAGCATTACTCTTTCTCAATGACTTCATGTCAAAAAGAAGAAAAAGAAAAACAATAAAAAAGTTTTTTGGCGGGAAAATGGCGACCTGAACGCTATAGTGCTTCACAGATCCTCACATCCTCTTCCAGTAAAAGAACAAATATATACTTTTCAAGACATCCCAAACAATGTGGAACCACTAAAACCAGAGTCTAGCCACATCAGTAGTGGGCCCCAAAGAGCCCCAAACGTCCCAGCATGCACTGCTTAGGTCACCACCACAGCAGCTTGTCATTGTGGCGGCGGTGGGCGATAGGTGGCGAGGAGAGGGGGGAGGGGCGTCACGCCATCAGAGGAACAGCGGTTTGATTGGTAGCAACAGGTTCCATAATTAGACGGACACGGTTATGACGGAGGGTTTAAAACCACACAGACTGTACAGCTGTTCTCTCAGAACCAGAACCTCAACATCAATATTTCTATTTTATGCATGTCTATTTTATATTTGAACTACATTTATATTGAGTCATTTTTCTGATGTTTTCATCCCCAGCAACAGTCAACATACATGTCCTTCAGGAGCAGGTAGTGGTCATAGCATCTTGCTCAAGGATGCCTACAGTGATCAATGTAGTCCACTAAAGGTAGAGATAGCTGCGGCAACGCCATTACTCGTTGCCTTCGTTGGTTATGTCGAGAGCAGCCAATCAGAGGCAGAGTAGGGGCGGGCCTTCCGAGAATGCGGGTGGGGACCCGCCCCTTTGAGAGGACGGACAGATTGCATTGCCATTTGAATTTTGAGACCATAAGAGCGTGGTAACGTGTAAATGTAAATGCAATAGACTGGGCGCGTTGTTTCGCGGGCACATTGAATTGATAATTGCAAAATGCATTACCATTTGAATAAAGAGACAAAAAAAAAAACACGGCAATATGGATTGCAATTGATTGAGCTATCATTTGAAATTTTTATCAAAATAATTCAGACTCAATTGAGGATTGCATTGCCACTTTGCATAGTGAATTGCTAAATGCATTATGCATTTTCAAATTGCATGACCAAATTGCACATTGAATTGCCAATTGCAAAATGCATTGCCATTTGAAGAAAGAGGCTAAAAAGCGTCCATACTCAAGTAGTTTGCGGACAGCATGCCCTGGCACGTTACAGTCTTTACAAAAACACCAACCCTTTCTAAAAGGACCTAAGAATATTACTTTTTTTTAACCTAAAACAAACAAAGCGATCGTCTTCTAATCAAGGCACCTCTAATTTTACAGGAAGCCGATCCACCCCCACAGCCAGCCGTGACAGTAAAAAGTGTTGCAATCAATCACAGGTCGCAGTACAAGAGAGGTACTGAGAGCCGGCAGAGAGGTGAGTGGAAAGACGGTGTGCCTTTGACAGATCGTGCCGAGACTTGTTGGTTGTCCTGTGAAACAGAGGGGAGAGGGTCCACAATTTGAATCCCTTTTGTCACGCTCCTACTCTCTCATCATGAAGGGTAAAAAGCACAAAGAGTAAATATGTTTTCAGTTACCGTTTGAACTTGCGATGACTCATGGCCCTGTGTTTTAACCTCAATGTTCATGAAATTCACCAAAGAGGAAATGGATCATAGTTATGACATTGAGGCAGGAAAATGTCTGATCACAAACTTTGATTTAAATGAAATTACCTTTCATTTAACATGACATGTTTTCCTGTCACAGAAAATAACAAAATAATAAAATAATAATAAAATAATATATGTATACATGTACAAATATAGCCTGCGATGGCGGCATTACATAAGTAGAGGCATTGCATAAGTTGTACTTTGTGTAAGGATATGTTTCTGCACACCGTTTTTTCAACTAGTAAGATCATGTTTACACGGACTTGGGCCTACGTTGCATTTGAATGTCCGATGTGTAAAAAAGCAACTATTTCATAGTTAGTTACGAGTCGCAAGTGAGAGGTGGACTGAAGCTTCATTACTGAATCCATAGATAAGTTAAGATGTACTTTACTCATCTAGAACAGAGATACACAATCGCCACAACAGAAGATCAAATGGTCAAATGGTCTGTAGCTTTAGGTTTAGCAAACAAATAAATATTTGGTCAGCAATGTGAAATATATATATTTTTTTATGGAAGCACAAATACAAAATAATATTGCCATTCACGTCACACTACAACAACTTAGGAAAATAAGGAAAATAGTACACACACACAGAGGACCACACTGACCTCACCAGACTGTAGTACACACACACACACACACACACACACACACACACACACACAGAGGAACACACTGACCTCACCAGACTGTAGTACACACACACACACACACACACACACAGAGGAACACACTGACCTCACCAGACTGTAGTACACACACACACAGAGGAACACACTGACCTCACCAGACTGTAGTACACACACACACACACACACACAGGAACACACTGACCTCACCAGACTGTAGTACACACACACACACACACACACACACACACACACACACACACACACACACACACACACACACAGAGGAACACACTGACCTCACCAGACTGTAGTACACACACACACACACAGAGGAACACACTGACCTCACCAGACTGTAGTACACACACACACACACACACACACACACACACACAGAGGAACACACTGACCTCACCAGACTGTAGTACACACACACACACACACACAGAGGAACACACTGGCTACATGGACATCTGTTAGGTTGTCCGTCGACAAGGGGGCTCCACATGCAAAGGAGCCGTAAATCATAAAAACCAGACTGGAGCCTGGCTGGCGATGGGGCCCCTGAGACCCGCCCCTGAATACAGGCTGTTTGTGTTGGTGCACGTGGATGTGTGTTTGTGTGTTTGTGTGTGAGTGTCAGTGTCAGTGTGAGTGTGTTTGTGTGTGTGTGAGTGTATTTGTGTGTGTGTGTGTGTGTATTTGTGTGTGCGCGCGCGCGTGCGTGTGTGTGTGTGTTTAAGTGTGTGCAGTAATCGATAGCACTGTAAATTTCTCTTGGTGCCTACTTTCATCAAATAAACGTACATGAAATCAATTGTATTCATAAATCTAAATAAATCAATGATTCCTGCGGTATAATTTAGTATATAACCTCGTAGGATTGGTATTCATGGCAACACGTACAACTTTTAGCATTTAGCAAAACTCACTGAGCAAATAAATAAACAGCTGAATAATAACCTCAGCATCCCATGTCTTAGTAGTAACAATTTTATAATATTCTTCAGCATCCAGTGCTTTAAAAAATCAGCATTTTGCGAAATTGACCAAACTTCGAATCGATCACTTAATAATATCCTTGTATAACCCTAACCCCACGTCCCTATATCGATTTCTATATTTTCAATACTTAATAATCCCTTACTATTTATCCCAGTAGCGTGAACTTAAACCCTGTTTTGTACAGGGGAACAGCCTTTTGCACTTTGACATTCGACGTCAAGAGGCTCAAACGGTGGGTAAGTCAACGTGGTACGTACAGTGGGGGTTCCCGGTGGCCATGCGCCTCTGGTACAGGGAACACATGCCGCTGAAGCAGGTGCACGCCTCGCCTGGACGCCTCGCACACACACACTGACACAGAGAACACTTGAACACACCGAGCTCATCTCGACGTGAAGTACACACACCACACACACAGAGGAACAACACCACACAGAGCCTGATACACATGGCAAGTGCACACACAACACAAATGAACAGGACAGTCGGGATGAGACAACTGTAGGACCTCACATCACTATAGTACCACACTGGGAGAGAACACACAGGTCATAGTGTGACCAGCTTGTTGTTGTGTATTTCGCCCACGTGGGACAGAAAGCATTGTGCGCGCTTGGTGCCTAGTAGTGTGTATTGTGGGACCCCTGTATCACACGTTGAAGGAATAAAATACATGGTGCGTATAAATCTATGAAAAAGTGATGTAATGAGAGTATAATGTTTGCGCCTGTGAGTAAATGTAAGCAACGTGAGGCGGACAACAGCATAGCAGCAACGTACTGAGCAAATAAATAAAACTGATAATAATACTCGACTGCTTAGTAGTAGTATAATTCTTCCCTTTAAAAAATCAGTTGCGAAGAGTAATAGAACTTCGAAATGAAAAATTGAAATATCCATGTATAACACCCACGTCCGAAGACTATAAACTTTTCTCAAATAGACGTTTCAATACACATAAAAATAATCGAGATAGTCCTCGTGGATTTTAATAACCGCAGTCGGCCGAGAGGAACAGAACATCCACCATTTTGACAGAGATTCGACGGAAGAAGCAACTACAATTTGAGGCGACGTCAGAAAATCAACAAGAGAAGGTGTTCGGGGGGTAACACTGGCATGAGGCATATAAATATGCACTGGAGGGAAACAGCGGCCCTCGCTGGGGACGAGCGAGGGGGGGATAGAGACCAGCACTGGGGCTTCAGGCCTTTGACGCTGGGTGGGGTGTGGAGAGGACTTAGTTTGAAGCTCGGAGCGAGAGAGGAGAGACACGTGAGAGAGAGAGAGAGAGAGGAGAGAATGAGAGAGAGAGAGAAGAGAGAGGAGAGAGAGTAGACGGGCGAGAGAGAGGAGGTGGAGAGAGAGAGGATAGAGAGAGAGCGGCAAGTGCGGAGAGAGCGAGAGAGCAGAGAGATGAGGAGAGAGAGAGAGAGATGAGAGAGAGAGAGAGAGAGGAGAGAGAGAGAGAGAGAGAGAGAGAGAGGCGAGAGAGAGAGGAGAGGGAGAGAGAGAGAAGAGAGAGTGAGAGAGAGAGCGAGAGAGAGAGAGAGAGAGAGAAGATATTTGACAGAGTAGTGGCTATTCCAGCAAAAGAGTCTGCCACGTGCTCACTTTAAACAAAACAGATAAAAGCTAAATGACTGTCGAAACGGATCAGAAAGCAAGAACGCAGAGAAGGAGAAGCCATCGTGAACATTTGACACAAGACTGGATCCTATATTGACAGCTAGCAGAGACCGATGTTATTCTTCATGTGATATTGTTGACCAATAGCAGGCAGCGGTGTGTATTTGGGGGCGTGTGGGTCAAGTCGGACCATTTTGACGGCGAGCCCTTCTCTCGCACTGCGGGCGACAGGAGCGACATGCAGCCCTCTGTGTTATTTAAGTATACCAATGGCCTCAACCGCCCTGAAGACCATAACCCCTCTCCTAATGGGACCAGGCCTGATCTCATTGGACCCCCCCCCCCCCCCCCCCCCCCCCAAAGCGCTGCCTGGGATTGCGTCCATGGAGAGAGGGTGGGCTGGGGGACGAAGAAGGCAGATGCATGTGTGTTGCTCTCATCTCCGGGGTGGGGGGGTTGGGGGGGTGGAGGAAGAGCGTCTCCCTGTCTGTCTTGGGTGGTGGGGGGTGGGGGGGGATCAGAAAGATCAGGCTCAATAGGGAAGTCATTATCTGATACAATGGCGGGACTGATGGCGGCGTAACGCCCCCCCCCCCCCCCCCCCCCCCCCCAGATCCACATTCAACACGCTCATTACTGCTGTCTCCGCAGCGCAGACGGAGATAATGCAGACCAGCGCGGCGGGGAGATTGCTCCCGGTTCCGTTTGGTTTCTAGAACTTTTCTCATTAAAAACGAAAAACGGAAGTGAAGGCGCGCGCGTCCGCGTGCCGGGACTGAACCACAACGTGCGCGGACGGCTGACCCCTGGCCCGGCAGCGAGCCGCACCACTAAATCAACCACTTGTGACCTTTTCGAAATCCCCGCTCGTCTCTTCAAATGGAAATATCGAAGGCGGCATCTGAGTCTTATCCCTGGGATGATGGACACGCAAAGAAACGACAGAGGCTGCTCTTTTACGGTCCGGAGAGAGAGAGAGAGAGAGAGAGAGAGAGAGAGAGAGAGAGAGAGAGAGAGAGAGAGAGAGAGAGAGAGAGAGAGGATTCGAGATTCTGCGAGGTCTTTTATGGAGTGAAACCCGGCAAAGCCTTCCCTTCGCTGAGTACGCACAAGGACCTTTTCGCTATTGGAGTAAACACAGGAATAAGGACCGAAAACTCACAATTCCGCCGTGTTTTGAGTGACCAATATATATATATATATATATTCGCCTTTATTTCCACCATGAAAACCCTGCCACTCCAGATGAGCTCAGAGAATGACATTTAAAACAGAGGCAGAGGGATATTGAATTAGTCCTCCATGATAAGCTGCCTGGGCCTCTGGAGCTCAGAGAGTGTGTGTGTGTGTGTGTGTGTGTGTGTGTGTGTGTGTGTGTGTGTGTGTGTGTGTGTGTGTGTGTGTGTGTGTGTGTGTGTGTGTGTGTGTGTGTGTGTGTGTGTGTGTGTGTGTGTGTGTGTGTGTGTGTGTGTGTGTGTGTGTGCGTGCGTGTGCGCGTGCGCGTGCGCGTGCGTGCGCGAATGCCTGCCTGCATGCGTATGTGTGTGGTACAGATCCTCGCATGTGGAAATAAAGCCTACAACTCATTTCCCTGCTGTACTAGTGGAGACGAGATGCGTCTGGTTTGCCTTTAAATCCGTTGCTCAACGCTTTGATTAGCGTGATGTATGATTTCAGGGCACGGACGAAGCCACAGCAAGTCTGGGCCAGTGGGAGCGAACGCAGACACTCTGAGATCACGCCAAACAACATGGGTGAATTCAACAGGCCTCTCCTTACTGTCTCTGTACGGAGCAGGAAAAAAAAAACAAAGGCGTCTCCCCGTTTTCACTTGACAAACGTCTTCGCTGGCTGCCGACGCTAAACGAAAGCACTCCGATGCCTGTGAATTTACTTCGATGCTGTTTACTTCACCTGCCAACGTTGTGACCTTTCATGATCCCCACGACATCCCACGCAATTACACAGCTCTTTAACCATAGTCAGCCTTCAATGGGGATTTGCGCGAGGCACCCCACACAATTACAAAAACTCTTGTAACAATTTACGGTGGATTATTCCTGTGGTTTCAGCCACGAAGAACCAATCTCATTTCGATTCCTTTGAATCCCACGTGCTCCGTCATGAACTTTCCCGTCTTGACCAATCGAAATTTCCTTTGGGCACAAGGCGAATTCCTGGCCGAGTTAAAAGGTCAAAGGGCCCGCGGTGATACACGCCGTAGCGCTCTGAGCGTTGTCACCAGACATTAGCGCGTTAGCACGTGAGCTCGAGCTCCAAGTCAACTGAGACTTCTCCCCCCCCTCAAAATCGGGGCTAAGCCGAACGGACAGACAGACAGGGCCTGTGAAATCCCCTGACCGTGAGACGTCCACTGGAATAACGTTCCCACGGGATGCGATTCCCTTTCAGCATGGTTCCCCGAGCACTCAGATCCACACCTGGAACTAGAACCTAGAACCGTGGGTGATGGAGAAGACTAATGAGTGGATGACTTCGTCTTGGGTTCTGCTTTGTTTGTTTTTGTATTTCTGTCCACTTGGCACCTGTTGCACTCCTAACCATCCCTGGAAGGGGATCCACCTTCGGTGTTCCTTGTCATGGTTTCCTCCTTCTGGGAGAGGGGAGTATCTCCATGTCTTTCAGAGAGATTTAGGGTTGGGGGGAGGGGGGAGGGGGGAGGGGGGGCGGTCACGAATGTGGCCTGTGTAGCCATTTGAGACAGGAGATTGTAAATGTAAAATTGACTTGGTTCTTCTGATAAGTTATACTGTTCTTTCAAATGTATTGATTCAATTTAGTTTCCACTTTCTTTTCATGTGCACATAGATTCAACAATGGCACATTGCTAACAATTAATATGAATAAATCATTTTAAATCTAAGAGTGCAACTTGCTTCTACGTATAAATAGGTCCCAAGTATTATTTAAAGTGGCAAAGTGTGTAACAGATCTGGATTGGCAGTTGAAACCTACGAAAAAGCAATTCAACAAAACATTTTCAGCAATGGCCCCCACAAAAAGAACCCGCTCGTTTCCTGACCTTGACCTCAACCTCGAAGGAAACAACAGCGAAAGGGAAGGGAATGAGACGCAGTGAAGCGCCTGGCAGAACTGCAAGGCGTCCACCGGCAATCAAGTCACGACAAGGCTGGCAGGGGTTTCCCTTCAAAAGAACCACACTTAATGACTCGGCAGCTGAAAACTCCTGTGGAATAACTGTACGTTTGAAACGTACTTGCTCCCCCCACCGTCTCTCCCTCTCTCTCTCTGCTTGGCAGCTTACATTCATTTCAACGGTGGGAAGGGAGGAAGGGGGTGGGGGTCGGGGGGGGGGGTTTGGTCCTGGGTACCTTGAAGTAAATGATGAAAGCCATGCACGGCAGATGCTCAGGCATGTACGTGCACACCCCCGCCCCTCCCCCGGCCATGAGCGGGAGGGAGGTTGGAGTTCGTACGTGGGGTCATTAAAAAGGTTCCCTGTCACATGGTGTTCGTATTTGTATTAGCCCCTAGTATGTATACAGTACCAGGCTCTTGATTAAGAACCATGTTTGATCTCCATTTTGTTTTTCTTCCTCGCCCCGTTCACTTCTTTACGATCAGACACACACAGAGAGGGAGGGAGGGAGGGAGGGAGGGAGGGAGGGAGAGATGTACATAGAGAGGGAGGGAGAAAGGGAGGGAAAGAGTGGGAAAGGAAGGGAAAGAGATGTAGAGGGGGAGACAGCAAGAATGGGGGAACGAGAGAGAGGGAGAGAGATGGAGAGAGATGGAGAGAGAAGAGAGAAAGCAAGGGAAAAAAGATGGAAAGGGAAAGAGAGGAGGAGAGAAATTTAGAGAGGGAAAGAGGGAATCATCAGAGCAATGTAAACATGGTGGGGGTCTCCTCGTTAAATACAGGTCGCTAACGCTAATGAAACCATAGAGTTTAAAGCACTGGCTAATGAAACAGAGCTTGGGCCATGGAGCACTAGTGGAAAAAAAGGGTCTCTTTGTACGAAACAGGAACCCAATGGAAGAACGTCTTAATGAGCTAAAGGTGTGTGACTATACAGCCTTGCCGTTGGATTATATGGTTGTATATGTTGTAATGGTTGTATATATGGTTGTCTACGCCATTAGGCTAAATACATTTGGCAGACAGCACTATGAGTGTATAGATCCTTGAGCGTAATTTGGCTCTCAAAGACAATCTAAAGGTGTTTTGTTAAAGTTTGTAAAGTTATTCATTTTTTTCGACAAAGACATCAAGTGGTCAACTCTCGAATCCAGAAGAAACCTTGTGAAATGGCGGAAATTGGATTAAATACACGCATAAAATACTAAGATGGGTAAAAACGGTAAAAACGTGTACGAATTAGCCGTTGAACATTGTTTGCGGTTTACTCGTAACCATGGCGACCAGGGCCGAGGTCAGAGTTCCTGTGTAGGCCTTAATGCGTTTGCCAGGCGTAGTAAAACCTCCGTTACCACGGCGACCATTGTAAGTGAAACGCATCACGCGTTTTATTTGTCAGCAGAGGCCCGGTCACGTCTAGCGGTAGATTTAGATGATCTTAATGTGCCCTCCGCTTCTTTTCATTTCCAACTGAGCGTCTTCTTAAAACATCCCGCGTACTTTTCATTCGAAAATATCTTTATGCTTTCTCTACGTCTCCACCTCTCTGTACTTATGTTGCCGTGACACGCGCATTTCCCCTCAGGGATCAATGGAATCCAAACTACTTTACAACAACATCAGATTCACCTCAACATTTACATTCAGTCCCTTAGCGAGTTCTTTTATCCAAAGCCACTTACAGGTGAGTAAGTGGCTTTGGATAAAGTAACTCTTTATCCAAAGAGTTACTTGAGTGAGCAACTCTTGTTTCATGTGGTCTTAGCTAGTAGTTTACGGTGTGTGTATTTTGATAAACACACCATCCGTATTTTTAAGTTGATATTTTTTGCTAATTTTATTTCTATTCACTTTATTTCCAATATGGTTTTATCTCTGAGCAGAGCGGCCGTGACAGTCACCACCATTTCCCTCTGCATCAATAAAGTGAACTTTATTGACGAATCGGCATGAATAAAATAGAACTTTATCCTAAACGTTATGCAGCTGTCCCTTTAAGAAGCATGGTGAGAGATGTGTTTTGCTTCAACTGACGAGTCCTCCACACAAACCTCCAATAACAACAGCGGTTGACACCCGAGTGGTAATTGCGATGGCCGCTATCGCAGGGCTCTTATTAAAGCATATCAGCTATCTGCGAAGAGCCAGAAGATTGGCCCTCCATCAGACCTCAGCATCCTGTCACAGATTACCTCTCATCTGGGTTTTCTTCTCGTTCTCCCGGGGGTTATGACCTCTGTTTGATGCTTGTCATGAACATGGAACGCATCCAACAGGATCTGGGCGTGTGTACGCTATATGCGCACACTCAGCGGATCTGTTTTCCCCTCCCAGACATTAACAAATTCCCTCCTGTGAAGGAGAATATTTTTGAATGTGCCCCCCAGCCCTTTCCTTCCCTCCACCAAAGCTACGGCAGGGAGGATGAAAGTGCATACCAAGCGAATCAAGCGGGGGAAAAAATGAAAATAAATGAAAAATATACAAAAATATATACATATATAGGACGGAAGGTCCTGGGTTCAAACCCCAATGTCCGCGGCCTAACCTGTCGCCATCCTTGAGCAAGATGTCCTAACACCTACCTGCTCATTGGCTATCTAAAATGAATAATATGACTATAAGTTGCTTTGGCAAAAGTGTCTGCTAAATGATTAAAACGCAAAGACATACGACATGAACATAGACGGGCCAAAACACAGACAGACAGACAGACAGACAGACAGACAGACAGACAGACGGACACAGATGGACAAAACAACTCCCCTCAATGACTCAACAAGACTCTCCACAAAATATAGAAACACCACACTGGTTTGATATTCCACTCACCCCCGTCCTGCCCCGCCCCCCCCCCCTCCCCTCCGCCTCCCCCCACTGGGTGCCTTCAGGCCAATCAGGAGCCAGGAAGCGAGCAGCCACGGCCAGCCGATCGGGAGGGAGGAGAGGTCAGCCACAGCAGGCGGGTCCAATAGGGCCCGGGGCATCAGGGTGACCCGGGAGGCTGGAGGGGAGTGTTGACTTTCACAGGGTTTACCAGCCTCCATGGTGCCATAACTAGTTCATAAGGTATTCTGTGTCGGAAAAACAAGCAAGGCACAATCCCTCCCTTAAAAAACAAAACACTTGGATGAGCGCACGGACTTTCCCAAATATCAGAAACTGCCGACGGCTTGAGTACATTTTCGGCATGGCTTCGGGGCAGTCGTCTCACTAGTTTTCCACGATTTGCCTTGGACTTGAATAAGTCTATGGATTAGTCTGCTCCAATGGAAAGTAAGGCCATATATTTGAAATAGAACAAAACAGACGCCTATTGTGGCTTTCAATGTAAACAGTGTGTAGAAACCACCAGTTCTTCAGTACTACTGCTCTTATTGTGTTTATATACATTCTTTTTTTTGTAGTTCTCTCAATATCCTTAATTTAAAAAAGAATTCTCTCTTTTTTATTCTTATTACTGTCGTGTAACTGTACTTCTGTGACACACATTTTACTGAATGAATACTAATGTTATCCGATCTTAAAGAACTCATTCCTTGTACAGCTACATGTCATGATACATTGACAAACTAATCGTTTCAATTGCAACCTATGTCCCCACCCCCCCCCCCCATCCCCCTGTCCCCCCGTTTAAATTCTTTAAGTCAAACACCAACTGTTGCGAGCAGTAAAAAAAAAAAGTTAACGGGACAGTTTTATTGAAAGACTTATTAAGCCACTGTGCTTTGTGAGGGCTGCACTGAGCTGCTTTTGGAATGATCCAACAGTACACTTTTCTGCCCTGGCCCATAAACACCATTCTTCTCCGACTCAAATTGAGTCAGCGTTTCAAAACACACACACACACACACACACACACACACACACACACACACACACACACACACACAGGCATGGGCTCTTGATAACGTGAGTGGCTGATATTTGAAGTGTATACGACAACTCACTTAAAAAAACAAAACAGCCATGGTTCTGTATATAAATAAGGAATACAATACATGTTTTTAGCTTTTCGTACATGCATTTTCCAAAATGTTGCGCTCTCAGTCCCTTTCTTCCAAACTCCTATCGTCCCATCTTCTGTTCATACCTTCTTTCAGTTCCAATATTTGTATTTTGTTGTGTTTAACATCTTCAACAAAGCATGTGTGCCCTGAAACTCAGAAACGTCTTGCTGTGTCTGTAAAAACTAAAAGGTAAATATCAAAGCATCTTCAGGTCACACCCTGATACCAGAGTCTACTCTCATGGAATTCTGATGCTGACCAAGCACTGGATTGTCTAATGCCGTCACAGCTTATACCCAATAGAGAGGCAGAGTCTCCTTAGATTAAACTCTTTCACAATCGACTGTAAGCCACAAAATACCCCATAAACTGCTGTCTAATGAGACTGGAACCACCTACACACTTCTCTGAAATCTCTGCAGTATTTCGGTTCATTTAAAAACAGCCTGCTCCTGTTAACTGTCACTATTTACTGTTGTTATAACACAGGTGTGGGTTTGTTTTGGTGTTTTTGTTTCCTTTCATAATTAGTTTAATTGTAACTGTAACCATGTCTGCTATTTGTTGCATATTGCGTTGTATCTCATGTTGTGTCTTTTGTCAGGACCCCCTCGAAGACGAGATGGCACGTCTCAAGGGGGTTTTATCCTGAAAATAAAACTCTCTCTAATGCAGGGTTTTTTTTTCAAATGGCCAACCAACCAAAGGGGTGTCGGCAGGGTAGCCAGTGGATCGTGGGATGTCACAGTGTTTCAAAACACTGTTTCAGGAATATACATGCATGCCTGCATATGGTCTGTCCGATTTGTATTTCATTCGTCTGAAGACTGAAAAGGTGAGGAACTCTTAGTAAAAGATCACTGGAAACACTGCGCCAGATAAGTGTTAAAGCAACCTTTTCCTGTGTGTAAAGTTTTCTGTCTCCACTAGCAATTCCAAACGCTGTCCGTCCAGACTGAAACAAGCGAAAAACGCAGAGCTTACATCACTTTATCCAGCTGCATGCTCCATCGCTACGTGACAATCATCAGTCCTCGTGTTCAGATATATCCCTGCTTTGTCCCTCCGTGCAACAACACAAGGCCGGCTTTCACCGATTCATCGTCTTTGTATTCCATTTTTCAAAAGGGATTTTTTTGTTTCTCATTGGTCGAACACGCCAGCTCATTGTGTAGGGAAGGCGAAAACGTAAGAAAACTAGATTGGTCGATGCATGTATCTGGTGTAACTTGGTACAAGGCTTAGACTACCCTTCACCGTGGGGAATAAAGTGGACGAGTGGGTGGGTGGGTGGGTTTAGGATCAAACCAAAGCAATAGCTCCTTGTGTGATCCTCTATGGCCATTTGTCTCACTCATTGTGAAGCGATAAACCCAAAGGGAGAGGCGCTTGGTGAGTGGACCCAGACGGGGACGAGGGGTGGGCCAGGGGGGTCTAGAAGAGACAGAGAGGAGCTTAGAGAGTGTGTTAAATGAGGTTGGAGTGGGAAGGAAGAAGAGGAGACTGGAGGGCGGGGTCAACATGGCGTCAAGCATTTCTCTTGGGGGCAAATGGCGCACCAGTCCGACTCCTTGGGCAAACCACAATAATCCAATTTGTGTGCTGGGCCTTGGAGTGCTTCCGAGGCCGACCGCCAAGCGGGTACGGGACGACGAGGCTGTTGTTTTGACCGGGGAACGGAGACACAGGGAGGCATTCAGAAAGCCGCTATCCATCTCTGGATCTTTAACAGTTGCTGTTCACATGACAAGAGCCCCTACCCATGCTTCAACTGCCCCCTGGCACACTGGCCTTTTCCAAACCACCCCCCCACCCCCACCCCCACCCCCCGTGTCCTTGTGAAGCGTCGACATGAGAGGCAAGGAGGAGGGAGAGAGGGAGGGTTGGGGACGGATCTTGGGAAACACCGACGATATGGGTGGCAATGCGTCGCTTGGGACCGTTATGAAAGCAGGCTATGTTTAGCCGCGATGATATCGGTTACACACTGATGCGCCTCTACTGCGACAGGGGTTGGAGCTCTGTGATGTAGGCACACGGACATGACAATATCAGGCCCCTGTGTTCTGCAGCACCAAACGTGCTCCAGCCAAAAGGTTCCGGGTATGATCCCCCATATACACAGTGTACCCGTAGGCCGCCTTGAGCAAGATGCCTAAATAGTAAATACAACAAGAACAACCAAGGGAATACAGCCAAATTCACTAAAAACATAAGCAGGTTCGGTATTGTTATTTTGAGATAACTTGTAAAGTTGAATACAGCAATGTGGAGCTAGTCAAAGGAAGAATGTAGGAGAGGGGGGTTTGTAGCTCTGTTGACCTATGACCTATGGGTCATAGGTCACATTGTCCACCTCACATTGTCCGCCCAGAAGGTAGGTTCCAGGGCACACTTCCTGTTGGCTTGCTATATTAACTCCACACGCGCACACTTATAAACCTTCCCCTATGGAAGCGAGACCCCCCGCTCCAGACATTAGGCCCCTACGGCAACTTACGTGCAGGACGTTCGGAAACTGACGCACAAACATGCTCAAGACACACACGCCAAACACACACAGTGGTGAAGATTGGACGGAGGGTGCTCCCTCTCACGTCCTCCTTATCAGCACGATGTGTGCATGGGGCCTGACCCAGCTTCACTGTTGGATCCATACCCCTGGTTAACTGAAGACCTACCATCATCTGGTCAGGTCTCTACTTCCTAGCCTATCGTCTCCTGGGCCCTCCTAGTGATATATGCGGTTCATTCTGAATTCACAACATACGATAAATATACTACACTGCAGTATATTTAGAACTATATAGTAGTATAAATATAGCCCTACATTTCCCCCCAAAATTCCCCTCTGGAAAACCTTATCTTGCTAATCTCATTTTACATACTATCATAATAGAGACGTGTGCTATATACTGCATGCATATCATTTAATACATCAAAGAAGAGGTTTTCTTTCTCTCTTTTTTTTTACCGGTGGGGGGTTATCTTAATCCTTTTCTGTTGTAAAAATAAATGTGGTTTTTTTAAATCAGCATGTATTATATTTTGGTAGCCACTGGTCATGTTTCTCAACCAACGGACCTCAGGGGGGAGTGAGGCAGACTTCAACGCACGTACACATCGCTTTGGTTTCACTCTGCTCTCTCATTCTGCAGTGCAGCGCTAAATGCACACACTGGAAATAACCCTAAAGGTTTTCAATGAAACGCATTAGGGTTTGTCAATAACTAGGAAGTCCATGAGAAAGATAAGGAAGGAATAAGGAAGAAAGGAGGAATATTGATAAAATAAAAATATATATTTCACAAACATCTGTTGATGAATTCACATGATCTTATCTAAATATCGAGATATCACACGTTTCTATTTAGCTCAATTAGCTTGACCTCACTTGGAAGGTTTAACACAGGATTGTTAAATTAAAACTCAAATGGGATGGCACGTATATATACATTTCTATATGGATGTGTGACATTCCCTATGCTTATTGTAATGATACATTCCACAGCCCTGTCTCAGGACACCTATATATATATATATATATATATATATATATATAAACACATAACTTGAAGCCTAATCAAAGCTATCTTTGTGTTGTACGTCCAGCATGCTATTGGCATGTATGCATGAACATTGCTTATTAATGTTAGTGAATACCTCATCTCGGAGCTGGCAGTCCTACTACGTCATAGCAGAACTTCTGGAGGACGACAGCGAAGCAACAGTTTCCTGTTTCATTACATAGATATTCTACCAAAGAAAACTCCTTTGCGCGACTGGAGCAATCGCGCAATTCAATAAGCTTCAACAAGTGTATTTCTACAGCTGTCGAATACCTAGCTACCTTCCGTCAGAGTTGAAAAGTGTCTGTGGACTTTTACAGACACTTTTTTTACAGTCAAGTACTGCTGGCCGAGTTTGTGTTCGCTGTTAATAGCCAATTATACGCATGTAGATCCCCGCCTCCGGCAGCATGATTGGCCGAAACAAATATGAAGCAAAAGAATGTGAGATGCCCCGTTCGCCCAGCTTTGAGCTCGTCTTCCATCAGACATCAGAAGGTCTGATTGGTGAGACCAGTGAATACGTAGACTCAGTGTTGGCCATGGGATGGCTCCTCCACATCACAACATGGGTACAAATAAGACTTAAAGGGTTAAAGAATGATGAAATGACATATATCCCAGACGCATATCAAAAATCATATCAGAGATTACACCCTAAATATCTGAGAGAAAATGAGGGAGGGAGAGATGCAGGGAAGCGAGAGAGAGAGAGAGAGAGAGAGAGAGAGAGAGAGAGAGAGAGAGAGAGAGAGAGAGAGAGAGAGAGAGAGAGAGAGAGAGAGAGAGAGAGAGAGAGAGAGAGAGAGAGAGAGAGAGAGAAAGAGAAAGAGAAAGAGAAAGAGAAAGAGAAAGAGAAAGAGAAAGAGAGAAATGTAGGTCAAGTCACATGACAGGGACTGGACTGCATGCAGGATTAACCATCCTTCAGCATGTGGTCATTTACACAACAAATGTAGATTTCACTTGATGAATTATTTCTATCTGTTTGGGATGGGCCGAGGGACGGCGCTTGGTACGTCAAGCATGATGTCACGCTTCTAACTGGCAGCCAATAGGAACACACTGTGTTGCTGCTGGCAGCCAATAGGACTGCAGCACTTCAAAACACTTGAGAGGTTTCCTTCGAGACAGGATACATGGATGGAATGAAACATCGATAAACGGTCCAATGTACATATAAATATACCGGTATGTGTCATTTGTAATTTTTGATTCATTTTACAAAAATAAAAATGGCAAGGCAAGCCTTTTGCCCCCATGAGTATGATTATGAGAACGAGGATGATCGTGTATGTGACAAATAAATTGCAATGTATACAATATCTTTCCCATGTTACTATCACTATTTTCGTTTGAACACAACGCCATAGGCTGTTGGAACGCTTTTGGATTCTACGACGGGTGTAGCTTTCAAGAGGAGCGTCAATGCAGCGGAAGTGTTGATGTTGCGAACAGACATCTGTGTGTGTGTGCATACCACCAGAGTCTTTACAAGCCGCTCGGACGGGACTCGGCGGATACGTGAGCACAGCCCCACATTTAGGACCAGCATGCGTACCTAATGCAAGGTGACAAGCTGTGATGTTCAAAATGCCACGGGTACCACACACACACGCACTCACACGCAACTAGTATGTGCATAAAGGTCTGCTAATCTGCTAATATAACATGTGCGTGAAGTCCTCCTAATTTATTAATATTACATTTATGTACCCTCCTAATTCGATTACTGTTTCCTATTGGATAACTCGCTAAACTTAGGTCACCAAATCAATTGGTTGTATTGTCACTTGTCAGTGATGACATAAGGCAACATGTGGGAGGACATCCCTCTCCTCTGATCCCGGGACCTTCCGGGTCACCGGAAGATAGATCCAAGATGTCTGCCCTAGTGTGGTACTGTAGACCAGAACTATAGTTAGACAAGCATAGATCCAAGATATCTGCCATAGTGTGGTACTGTAGACCAGAACTATAGCCAGAGTAGACCAGCTTAGATCCAATATGTCTACCTTAGTGTGGTACTGTAGACCAGAACTACAGCCAGAGTAGACCAGCTTAGATCCAATATGTCTGCCTAAGTGTGGTACTGTAGACCAGAACTATAGCTAAACCAGCTTACAGTCAAGATATCTGCGGTAAAGTGTCTTGCACACCAGAACTTATACAGACATTTCAGAGCATTTATACTATAGGTGGGATAACAACGTCCCCCATTTGTTACAAAATAGTAGGTGACACTGTGTTAGTAGTAGAGATATGAGATTTAGTAGATAGAAGTCTCTCATTGCCTGAAGCAATTACATTTCTCCTAAAACCAAACGGCACAAAAGGCCGATATAATATAAGCCGATAATAGAGGACATTCCTCGAATCTAGAAGAACCACGAGAGAACATGAGAGATTAGGGACTTTTCATACACCACAGTTCGATTCACTCCGCAAGATGGAATAATGGTTGGCTTCATTTTTTGGGGTAATGGCGGAACATTCCTGCTGAAAATCGGCAGGTTGTGTCCTTTTTTTTTTTCCTTCTTTTTTTTCTACATGAAAAGGTCATCGATGACATCATCGGCTACCTGCCCGGCCCCGCCTCCAGACGCAATCAGCCAATGAACCGCAACGAAGCCCTATGAAGCAATACGGCTCCTGCCTTTTGGAGGAGATGGAAGAGGCAAATAAAGAACCCCTCTTTATCTCAAATAACAAATTCTGACCAAGAAGGACAGGCTGTCAGATCGCCTTAGACAAGTCAAGCAATGAGCCTTCTCGCAAGGAAAATAAACACACACACACACACACACACACACACCATGAGAGAAGTTCACTCTGCCTTTCAGCTCACTCTCTCTCATAAATCCTCTCTCTGGCGCAATGTTAAAATGCAACGTAGCATTGGGGAAGGAGCTAAAAGCCACGCCATGACTCAGCGCCTTTATGCTGCTCAAAGAAGGGAACACACACACACACACCGCCAAACACCACAAAGCCCAAACTGCAAAGTCACTCATGATCTGGGGGGAACGGGGAGCGAACAGCGGAAGACCAAGGTAAATTTGCACAGTAAGACGTAGCCGCGCACGCATACATGCTGACCTACTCTCACACACACGGACCTACACACCATGAGGCCCAGTCCTGGGAGACGTAAGGTATGGGACAGCAGAGTACATCTCAGAGAGAGAGAGAGAGAGAGAGAGAGAGAGAGAGAGAGAGAGAGAGAGAGAGAGAGAGAGAGAGAGAGAGAGAGAGAGAGAGAGAGAGAGAGAGAGAGAGAGAGAGAGAGAGAGAGAGAGAGAGAGAGAGAGAGAGAGAGAGAGAGAGAGAGAGAGACAATAGAAAGAGAGAGAGGGATGGAGAAGAGAGAGAGATGGAGAAGAGAGACAGAGACAGCGAAATGACTGGCTGTCACAAGCTGTTCTAAGGAACAGAGGATGACAGGGGGAGTTTGACTTTCTAGAAAATGTGAGGTAGATCATGTGTCATGGGCCTCTGTGCTGATTTTATTTGCATCTAAAAAAATTAACAAACTAACAAAAACAAACTAATTACAGTAAAAATAAAAATTTCCCCCCCACACACACTCTAGGAGGCATGGCACACATCAAGGTATGACCCTTTCTGTCCTCCATGAAAGGATGAACCACATTGCCAAGCACACCAACTCTCCTTTCCTCCTCTCCTCTCCCCTGCTCACCTCCTGCTCCTCCACTCGTCTGCTCTCTCTACTCCTCTCCAACATCTGGTTTCCCCTGTAAGCTACCTGTCAGCGCAACACACACACACACACACACACACACACACGCACACACACACACACACACACAGGCCCCTCTTCTCCCCCTGGTAGGACAGAAAGCCCTCTCTCCCTCTACTTGAATCCTAATGACTGATGCTGAGCGCCAACGTGTGGACACCACCAGGGAGGGGCCGGGGCTGGGGGGAGGGGGGGGGGGGGGGGGGGGTGAGGGGTGGGGGGTGGTGTTCTAAGGGATGGCACCGTGGAGGAACACGCACAAAAGGCGCTCGCAGCGCATAGCTAATGAACAAAGCCTGGAGGGGCGAAAGCAGGGCTGAGGACTCGGAGGTCTGAGCACTGAGGAGCAAGAGAGAGAGAGAGAGAGGGAGAGAGAGAGGGAGAGACACACACACACACACACACACACACAAATCTGAGTTGTTGATTTGATCGCTGGGCCCTCTTTTCTTCTTTTTTTTTGTTCCCCTTGGGGGACACTTCACACTTCAAAAGAGAGAGAGAGCGGAAAAGCGAGAGAGCAAGGAAAATGGAGAGAGACAGAGAAAGAGAAAGGGTGTCAGACAGAGAATGCACCCTCACCTTCACATCTCTATCCTTTTCAATTACTCCAAACTGATAATACAACCAGAACGAGGTATGATAATTCTTGCAAAAAAACTCCTCCAATGACCTCTTACACACTTCTCTGTAGAATATAATAATGTAATATATTACTACTACTACTACTACTACTACTACTACTACTACTACTACTACTACTACTAATAATAATAATAATACATGAAACATGTATACAGCACCTGTTAAAATATGCTTTTTAACAAAGCATTTACATGATAACAAAAAACTGTAAAACCAGTCAACACAATACTAACACAATAAGTCTTGTTATAACGCAAAGCGTAACAAAAAGAGTTCAAACAAAACAGTCAACTTCACTTCAAAGGGATAATAAAACCAGAACGAGTACATATATTCTAGGGGTGAACCGTTCACGGTTAGGTACGCTCAGTATGGTGGTATCACGGTTCGGTACGGTACGGTACGGTTCTGTTTGGTTCGGTACGGTTCGGTACGGTACGGTACGGTTCGGTTCAGTACGGTACGGTACGGTTCTGTTTGGTACGGTTCGGTTCAGTACGGTACGGTACGGTTCTGTTTGGTTCGGTACGGTTCGGTACGGTACGGTACGGTTCGGTTCAGTACGGTACGGTACGGTTCTGTTTGGTACGGTTCGGTTCAGTACGGTACGGTACGGTTCTGTTCGGTACGGTTTGGTACGGTACGGTACGGTACGGTTTGGTGCGGTACGGTACGGTACGGTTCAGTACGGTTCTGTTTGGTACGGTACGGTTCAGTACGGTTTTGTTCGGTACGGTACGGTTCAGTACGGTTCTGTTTGGTACGGTACGGTTCAGTACGGATCTGTTCGGTACGGTACGGTTCAGTACGGTTCTGTTTGGTACGGTACGGTTCGGTACGGTTCGGTACGGTTTGGTGCGGTACGGTACGGTTTGGTATGGTTCAGTACGGTTCTGTTTGGTACGGTACGGTACGGTACGGTTCTGTTTGGTACGGTTCGGTATGGTTCTGTTTGGTACGGTTCGGTGCGGTACGGTACGGTACGGTTCAGTACGGTTCTGTTCGGTACGGTACGGTATGGTTCTGTTTGGTACGGTTCGGTACGGTTCTGTTTGGTACGGTTCGGTGCGGTACGGTACGGTACGGTTCAGTACGGTTCTGTTCGGTACGGTACGGTATGGTTCTGTTCGGTTCGGTTCAGTACGGCACGGTTCTGTTTGGTTCAGTTCGGTATGGTTCGGTTCAGTTCAGTACGGTACGGTACGGTTCGGTACTTTACGGTACGGTATGGTTCGGTTCGGTACGGTTCTGTTTGGTGCGGTATGGTACGGTACGGTTCGGTTCAGTTCAGTACGGTACGGTTCGGTTCAGTTCGGTACGGCTCGACGCGACCCCACTCCATTGATTTCCTGTGGAGAACTCAGTCAGGAATGGCCATGCTCCCAATCTCGCGGAGGTTTGCTGCAGAGGGGTCTGGCATCCAAGTTTGAATTATTTTCAACAAGCCAGAATGCTTTGAGCAGTAGCCGTTTGTGTGTGCGTTCAACCGCATATCGGCTGAACTTGACTGCACCTCAGAACATGTGAGCGTCACTTAACTTTATGAGGATAATTTCCCCTAACTCATTCCGGTATGTACGACATTGGATTATGTCTTTACATAAATAAATAAAAATCCGATTAAATCCTTTTTTTGTATATTTTTTGGGATTGATGTGTTGTTGGGTTCGCAGTGCGTCCCGATCCGTGCACCCTGTACCCCATACCGTTTGGTTCAATACGAATCCCGTTTCACCCACAACATGTTCACGAGGAGCTTTTCCGGGTCTAAATTAGAACACAGGGGGAAGGTAAGTCACATAGGTCCAGTTTTGTCCCCCTATAAAGTCGGGAAGGCCAGGGTTACGACAGGCCACGCCCCTTCGTTTACACGCTGAGGGGGGGGGGGGGGGGGGGGGGGGAGGGGCCAAGTGAAACCATCGCAAGGAATGAAAAAGTTAAAAGGAGAACGAGAAAAGAAAAAAAATCAAAAGGAAGGGACCCTTAAATTCCCGGGAATTTTTCCAGATGTTGCAGAAATATTCTCACTCAGGCCAGTCCAGATGTGCTCATACTAACGATGGGCGTTTCTTTTTTTCTTTCTCACCGTGCCTTTGCTCTGCGTTTCAAACACGTTTTTCTTTCCCCTCTCTTTCTGCTCTCCCTTTCACCCAATCTCTCTCTCTCGTTCTTTCTCCCCCCCCCCCCCCCCCCCTTTTTCCCCCCCCCCCCCCCCCCCCCCCCCCCCCCCCCCCCCCCCCACCCCCCCCCCCCCCCCCCCCCCCCCCCCCCCCCCCCCTCCTGGAAACGGAGTTCCCTGACAGCAGCTTTTAACTGCCGGCTTTTATGGGCCCGGGGGCACCTTAGTATTCACCACAAGACCCGCTAATAAACATACCGCTCATTCTCTAGAGTGTGTGTGTGTGTGTGTGTGTGTGTGTGTGTGAGAGAAAACAGAGTGAGACAGGTTTCAGAGAGAGAGAGATGTAATGTGGTGACTGATGAAAAGAGGAGCAGCCTGGCTCCTCAGAGAGAGAGAGAGAGAGAGAGTCATGTGGTGAAAAGAGAGGAGAGCCTGGGCTCCTCAGAGAGAGAGAGAGAGAGAGAGAGAGAGAGAGAGAGAGAGAGAGAGATGCTGTCTCCCCACCCTCACCTTCGTCATGCGCTCAGAGAAGAGTCATAACAGTTGACGCTTCTCTACAAACACTAGCTCTTCCGGCCCGAGGAACGGAAGAACAGAGAAGGGAAATAAACAAGACCCCGATAAATAAGGAATGAGAGACCGAGGAGTGAAGAGGGGCTTGAGCCCAGCTTCCAGCCACTCATCTCCCACTGATCCCGTTTGTTCTGCGCCTCTTCCTCCCATCTCTCCCTCCACACCTCCGCGCCGCTGGTACACCCTCCCCCCTCTCCCACTGAGCATGACCTGACCGCGACCTCTGACCCTGCCCTCCGCCAGACAGCGTACTGAGCCGCTCCGACCCGAGCTGCTCCCGATCCCTGTTTGTGATGGTGTCTACACAACTACACACACACACACACACACACACACACAACCACAAACACACACACAGCACACACACACAGCACACATATATACAGCCATGCACATACAAACACGCACACCAATACACACCCACACACACACACACACACACAGCACACACACACACACACACACACACACACACATATATACAGCCATGCACATACAAACACGCACACAAATACACACCCACACACACACACACACACACAGCACACACACACACACACACACACACACACACAGCACACATATATACAGCCATGCACATACAAACACGCACACAAATACACACCCACACAGGCACAGATGCACACACACACACATGCCGACACGCACACAGACGCACATGAACGTGCAAAAGTGCCCAAGAGTGTGGAAACACAGACGTAACGTACGTATACAATTACATCAGCCCACGCAAGCACACACAAGTAGGCGAGCACGCACACAGTTTATGAGCAACAAGACCCACGCACAAAACATACACATAAACCGCCATCTTTCCACACATAACAAGACATGCATGCAGCACGTATGGTATCCACGAACGAGTAACATCCACGCAGTACCTATATCATCAAGGTACATACGTACAAAACAAACACAAGTACATGAGGAGGAGGAGGAGGAGGAGGAGGAGGAGGAGGAGGAGGAGGAGGCGTCCCAAACGTGACACTATGGCGAGGGAATGTCGGGCTGTGGAATGCTGCGGCGCTCTCTAGACCAAAGTCAAACCTACACCAGCCCTTGCATGCGTGTGTCTGTATGTAGAGACTCCGCCCCCCCCCCCCCCCACCTCGTAGCAGGAAATGCAACAACATGTTAAACACACGTGTAGCGCGAGTTACTGGAAGCTATTGGCCCACTAGCAGACGTGCATTCCAGCTAATGGTTTCAGGTTTCAGGTTTGTTGTCATGTGCCCGTATTTAATCAACAATGAGCAACATTAGAAACACTGAAATGTTTGAAATCCAGGCTTCCCCAACAGTGCCCGAATAAATACAAAAAGGCAAGATCAAATAAAAATAGGATCCATTTTTTAATAAATGGCAAATGGTCTGCATTTATATAGCGATTTTTTTCACCTGAGACCACTGAAAATGCTTTATAATTTGTGCCTCACATTCACAGTCGAATTTCTACTTTCTCTTTAAGTTTAAATGTATGATAGATAGATCAACCTATTCTCAGTAGACTGTACCACCCGGAAGGCTGATGTATCCTTCATACGTCATCTGGGTAGAACACTTCCACTTGTGAGTTGTGATGTCACAAATGGGTAGTAACGGCTACTCAAGATCAATCCTGGTGGTTAAATAAAGATTGAGACCACTGCACCTATATCCTATCAACAACACCAACACCTGGCTTGTTCTTTAGTCCTCCTGCATCCTGAGGAACGTCAGGTATTGCCTTTCTGACGTATGATTAGCTGATTATCTGGTTGTGTGTGTGTGTGTGTGTGTGTGTGTGTGTTCTCAGACACACACAAACAGATAATCCACTATGAACTTGAGCACTGCAGAGAAACGCATCTTGATACCGATGTATGCTCATTCTGAGTTGTTTCTTGGCATTCCATCTGATTTGGCCACTCCCCTGCCTTCCAGGTATGGGGGAGGGTGGCCCCACCCTCCCCCATACCTCTCTTCTTCTCTACTACCTCTAAAAGTAGAGTCCCAGGGGGTCCAGCTATGAATTTGTTGCCAACTTGCGAGAACCTCGCGGGGAGAAGGAACCCCTGGATCTGGTTTTATTCCCTGTCTCTCCCGGACATCAAAGAACACGTTGATGCTTTTGATCATGCACACACACACACACACACACACACACACACACACACACACACACACACACACACACACACACACACACACACACACACAATTTTACTCTAGCCTCTTCTCCACTAAATACTTATCAAAGCCCATTATCTAATTGAACCTCTCTTCAAACCACTTTCCTGTCTCTCTTCATCGCCCTGGCCATACAGGCACAAAAGTACAGAAAGATATGTATCTTTACTTCTAATAAAAAATATTTTTTACTGTAGGTTGCATAGCGACAACTTCCTGACATTCTCTCTTTCATAAGATCATAATGACATCTTTCCTTCTATCCATGTCTGCCATCTTCCCTTTGTCTCGGTCCATTCTTGTCCCTCTCTCTAAGTCTCTCAATCAGGGATACAGAACAAGACAGGAGGAGGAGGAAGAAGAGGAAGAGGAGGAGGAGGAGGAGGAGGAGGATAGGGAAGAGGAAGAGGAAGAGGAAGAGGAGGAAGTAGAGCCGGATGAGGAGAAGGAGAATGATGAAGAAGAAGAAAAGGGGGTAGAGAAGGAGAAGAACAAGGACAAGAAGAAGAAGGAGGATTTGGAGGAGGAGGAGGAGAGAGCCATGGCCATGTGAGGGCGGCCGACCCTCCTCTCAGTAGGTATTATAGTAGAGTGTGTTGGGTCGAATCCCAGTGGATGCCTGTGTTTCCACTTCAAAAGGAAACTGGTCAGACGCTCAGTGAATACCGCCAATACACGGACAGCCAATCAGTGTCTCTCTCTCTCTCTCTCTCTCTCTCTCTCTCTCTCTCTCTCTCTCTCTCTCTCTCTCTCTCTCTCTCTCTCTCTCTCTCTCTCTCTCTCTCTCTCTCTCTCTCTCTCTCTCTCTCTCTCTCTCTCTCTCTCTCTCTCTCTCTCTCTCTCTCTCTCTCTCTCTCTCTCTCTCTCTCTCTCTCTCCTGAAACTAATGGCGCTTTATGATGTCATAGTCTCCAAGGCTGACAGACAGGCAGATTATAGATAGACAGACAGATAGATATGTGCAGCACAGAGAACATAAAGAGGGTGGGCAGAGGGTGAGAGAGAGAGAGAGCAAGCGCAAAGCGAGAACACACAGAGGGAGAGAGCGAGCGAGAGAGGATGAACGAGAGCAAAAAAGAGGGCGCAAAAAGAGGAGAGGGAGGGTAGAGGTAAAGAAGGGAAAGATGAAGAGATGGAGAGAGAGGGGAGGATAAGGAAAGACATAAATGATAGAGGGGGCATGAGAGAGGGAGAGAGAGCCAGAGAGGGAGAGAGAGAGCGGTCACTTTAAGCCATTAAGTCTGGCCATAAAAGCAGGCCAATGAAGGTGACAGCTGCAGCCGAGGTGTGAAGCCTCGCATCGCAACACAAGACCGGACGGCTGTAAAGCACACGGCTGGACAAATGCTATCAGGCGCTATCGTGCCACCACACACACACACACACACACACACACACAAACACATGTAGGCATGAACACGCACACACACACACACTCACAAACACAGATGGACAAAACCCAGCACACACTGTCATAAGCCCACACACAAGGACCCCCACACAAATCCATGCACGTGGACACACACACACACACACATTCACAAAAACACACACTTGCATTATGAGCCAACCTCCTGTATTACCTTGTTTTAAGTTACGGCCAAGTTGGAATGTTGCCTTCCATCACACACACACACACAAATGCACACACACACACACACTCACACAGCTAGACAAACACACACACACACAGATGAATAGAGATACACACAAATATATACACACAAACACACTCAGGTGAATAGACCAAACACAAACAAAATACACTTTCAAGACACACACACACACACATACCAACCCACAAACAGAAACAAAGCACTAGAAGTGGAGCTGTTATAATACCAGTAGAGAGCGTGAAGCTCGCTGGTCTAGATGAAAGGACAACGCTACTCTAACAGAGCACTGGCTTTCTCTTTGGACTTGGGAAAGATCCCAGGTTAAGGAAATAACAAACTAAAAACATTATGTGTGCTGGGAATTCTGAGACCATAATTACATTGAAGTTGGAAACCTTTTCATTGTATTTATTAAATTTCAAAAAGGTACACACACACACACACTCAACTACAAACACTTGGCTGTATATTATTCCCTCTGTTTTTATTATGGCAGCCTATGTCGTATTTCTCTGAAATATGGGGACAAACACTGCTTTAAATGTCATCCTTTGGATTCACCAGGTTTAACATAAGAGACAGAGAGAGTGTTTGTGTGTGTGTGTATGTGTTAGCCAGACCTGACAATAACACACCACACTGGGAACCTCATCTCCCTGCCACCACCGCCACTAACCAAGTATAAATCTATAACTGTGAATCTATAACTGTATTTCTATAAATGTAAATCTCTACCTGTATCTCTAACTGTAAATCCAAGACTGTACATCTATAACGGTTCATATGCGATGGCTGCCACTTGCAACTGTCACATGTCGAGAGAGAGAGAGAGAGAGAGAGAGAGAGAGAGAGAGAGAGAGAGAGAGAGAGAGAGAGAGAGAGAGAGAGAGAGAGAGAGAGAGAGAGAGAGAGAGAGAGAGAGAGACAAATCGGTACGTCCAAGGACTTAGCGATTCAGTTAGTGCCCGTCCTTGAAGTGGCCAATCAGAGATCGGCATTACGTGGCATCTATCAACGATCTATCTGATGGAGGAAAGTTTGAACAGCCATTTAGAGAAGCACGCCTGTTGAAACAGAAAAGCGAGCGAGAGTGACAGAGAGAGAGCGAGAGATGATAAAAAAGGAAAAGATAAAGTTACATACAGGGCAGTGCATAAGAGCACCCCATTACCCTAATGCACCCCCCCCCCCCCCCCCCCCCCCCCCACTACACTCTGGGAAAGTTCTCATGACTAACACATTTCAATTCGCCAGCCACCACAGACAAAAACACGTGTGTATGCATGTCACAGGGGTGTCTGGTGCGTGTGTGTGTGTGTGTGGTGTGTGTGTGTCTCTGCTGCACCGCTTCATGTTATAGCTGCCTCAACCGTCCAATGGCAACGCTGGGCCAAGCTAAGGAGCGGTGGCGGGTGGTGGTGGGTGGTGGTGGGTGGTGGGTGGTGGTGGGTGGTGGGTGGTGGGTGGTGGTGGGTGGTGGTGGGTGGGTGGTGGGTGGTGGTGGGGTGGTGGGTGGGTGGTGGTGGCGGGTGGTGGTGGGTGGTGGTGGTGGTGGGTAAGCCATGGTCTGTGTCTACATCTATGCTCGTCTGGCCGCTTTAATCATTTTTCGGCGTTGGACACACAATACGGCGCACCTGTGATAACAGACTCTCTCCACCGCTGTGGCGGTCCTGTGTGTTTCCCTGAAGCCACATGAAGAGGTACAAGGGGGGGGGACGGACAGAGAGAGAGAGAGGGGGAGGAGAGAGGGGGAAGACAACGAGAGGGAAGGAGAGAGAGAGAGAGAGGGGGGGGGGAGACAGAGAGAGGCGGGGATCGGTAACAGTAGAGCTTAGCGTTGGTGGCTCAGAACTCCCCTCGCTCTGTGCGTGTGTGTGCGTGCATGCGTGCGTGTGTGTGCTTGTGTGTCTATGTGTGTGTGTGTGTGTGTGTGTGTGTGTGTGTGTGTGTGTGTGTGTGTGAGTGCGTGCGCATGTGCATGTGTCTCCATATGTGTGTGTGCGTGCGCGCGTGTCTGCCCTATGTGGGTACATGCGTGCCTGCCTCTATGTGTGTGTGTGTGTGTGTGTGTGTGTGTGTGTGTGTGTGTGTGTGTGTGTGTGTGTGTGTGTGTGTGTGTGTGTGTGTGTGTGTGTGTGTGTGTGTGTGCATGCGCGCGTGTCTCTGCGTGCGTGAGCGCGTGCGCATGGGTGCAGGTGATACGTGTCAAGGTGTAACTCGAGGACCTCATGAAAGCGCGGCAGACACAATACCAGGCTAGCCTAGCGCTGGCGGCTACGTCTCCGCCGACGGGGACACAAGGTGTGTACTGTTCACGTTGACAAAGTGAACAGTACCGGGCCAGTGCATTAAAGATTCACTGCTGAGGGGGCTCAGGTACTCGTGTGTGTCTAAGTGTGTGTGTGTGTCTAAGTGTGCGTGTGTCTAAGTGTGCGTGTGTGTCTAAGTGTGTGTGTGTGTGTGTGTGTGTGTGTGTGTGTGTGTGTGTGTGTGTGTGTGTGTGTGTGTCTAAGTATGTAAGTCTAGCCATGTGTACTCCTTTGACTACGAAAGTAAAGCCATCCATTATTTATGCCAACAGTAGCTGTGCTGATCACCTGTGTCCGAGTCATATAATAATCTGGGTCTGCATCGACAAGGTGGGCCCCAGCTGATAATAAACCCCTGCTGGGTTTATTTTGATCTGGAACAAGATGGACAAGATAGGGACGACGTATGTGCATAATTGATGTAGTCAGGTACATTTTCCGGGAAACGTGAAAGTAGGCTACGGGGTGTTGCTACGTAACAGGGGATTAGATACATAGATGTAAAAAAAAAAAAAAAAAGAAGGAAGAAAAGCCTGTAGGCTACTTTAAATGTGGCATTTCATTTCAGTGTGTTTTGCTGACAATCTGGGCCAGCGACTTGCTTCACTCCCCAAAGCGTCCTGAATTGAAAATATCATAATATATATATTTTTTTCTTTTTTTTTTAAAGCACTCTGCATTCCCGTCCACTGCTCTCTCTCAGTCCCACTCGTGGTGAAATGAACTAGACCAATATTCAGTTGTAGGGTCAGGACAACCTGATCGCTTTCAGATATTTCTGTGTTATGCTCCTTGCCTTTTCTGAAAGAATTGCATGGTTACGTTTTTCTACATCGAATAAATATCATACGCCCAACCTTACCACCGCATTTAGATATTTTGTCCACTCTGTTGTTTCTTCTTAATTCTCAGGTTACAAGTGACCGTTTGAGTGCAGAATCACAAAAAGAGAAGTATGATTTAAAAAAAAGGGGATTATGAAAAGGACCAAACTCAGCCTACAGCCTACCTGCCTGTGTGTTTATTTACCATTTCAGCACAGGCTGCTCACAGAAGAACAACGATGACCACATCACCATTGAAAACGTTTGATCACAGATTGACATTAAAAGCCAAACTTTGCGATGATGCAGATCCACTTTGGGGCGTTTTACTGATACTGATACAAAAATAAATATATTAAATTGCCCTACGCTACATTTTAAATAATCCCTTCGAAGCACAATAATTGAAATATGTGATAGGCTAATGATATTCTCAAAAAAAGTCAGGATTTGTTTATGTTCAATATAGTTGTCGATCCTATGATCCCCTGCGGCGCAGATCTTTTACTTATAGACGTTACAACGAATACAAAGTTATTAGAGTTATAGACTGCATGAAGAGTGTGTGTGTGTGTGTGTGTGTGTGTGTGTGTGTGTGTGTGTGTGTGTGTGTGTGTGTGTGTGTGTGTGTGTGTGTGTGTGTGTGTGTGTGTGTGTGTGTGTGTGTGTGTGTGTGTTAAGCAGCCCATTGCGCAGCGCTTGTCCTGGGATGTCGCTTGTCTTGAGCGAATGTCATCACCTCGGAGGTCGCGAGCGCAACTGAGGTGGGGTGGGGGTGGTGGGGGTGCTGGCTGTCAAAAAAACCCGAAAAAAGTACCGCGCGCAATGCCGCGTGGCTTTGTTGTCTTTCGGCTAACCGGCAACATCAAAGGTGTTGTTATAAGAATAAGAAGAATAAGAATACGCAACGTGCGTGTGCGATGCCCTCTTCATCAACAAGCACGCGCGGGCGCTTTCAACGTGTTGATGGAAGAGGCGATTTGGCAACTGGCTTCACGTGCTGCCAGTGCGAAGGCATGCGCAGCGCTGATCTGCCGAGGTAAAGTCTCGCCCGCATTGCACGAGACCGCGGGAGCCTCTCGACAAACACACAGAACAGAAAAGAAACTTACCCAATGACAGGAACGGTTTGGTCTCCATGTCGGGGTGGGTTAGCTCATGCCAGCTGAAACCACCGCGTTTGGACTTTGTTCGGGGGCTGCTCAGACCAGGACTCTGCGGCGGTGGCGGCGGCGGTACTGTTTTCAAGAGACAACACTTGCGCGACGAAAACACGGTAAAAGTGACAGTGTACCAAGAGCAATATGCGATAGTCAAAAAAAAAAGAAGAAGAAATGCACGTATTGTTTTTTTTTCCCCTCCTTCTTTTCGCTCTCTCGACAGCGCTTGCACACACACACACACGCACACACACACACACACGACTCCTTCGCTCTCGCTCTCTCTCTCTCTCTTTCGCTCGCTCGCTGTATAAAAACTCCCAACTACTGGATCTGCACTGCGAAGGGACCCGCGCAGGGGGTACTCCCACCAATGCGCGCTCTCTTGCAACGACGCAGGTTTGAAAAAAAAGGGGGGGGGGGGGGGGGGGGGGGGGGGGGGGGGAGTTTACTTGGAGGACAGATATTTTGCAAACGTGACATTGAAAAATGGGACATCGAGTGCAATTCAAACGCAGTGCTTTACGTTTCAAGAGTCTAGAAACATGAAGAATTGCAGACTGAAAATGAACAGAAGAATCAGAGATGGGACATGGGGTTTGTGTTTCTATGAATATCGCATTCATCAAGCACTACATTTCTCAAAGAAAAGTCTACATCTTATTTTTTTAAGAGTATACTATTCTGCAACATTGTATAGCAAACTACAAGAAGTAGGCTTAAAGCATTGGAGTAAGTATCATTAATCACCAATATCACTTAGCACACCAATAACAGCCCACAGTAATAATATCAATATACCCTCCCTCATATCTTCCAGTAATTGCGATATGCATATGCCATCGGCACGGCACATAAAAAAAAAAAGTTCGAAAAAATGTGATGAATTTAATGCCGATGCATCAAAGTGTGAGGCGGGATCTCCGAGTCCCCTGAGGTACTTACACAGCAAGAGGCCGCATGTTGCATTTACATAACTCACGTTGCATTAGCACGGATCCAGATCTTTCTCTCTAATATCCTTCTGTTCGGGTCCTGCATAGGCATGACTGTTCCCTACACACCCCCCCCCCCCCCCCACCCCTTCGCTCCCTCCTGCTCCTCTCCACATTCCATCCATCTTAAGCCATACCGCGATACAAATAATAATTACTGCATTTATAACTGCACGCCCCTCGATTCGACGTGACAGAGTGCTTAGCGATAGCGCAGAAAAAAAAAAAGAACCACCATAGCAGACACACAGGGCGCAATGGTTGGACGAGAATAAGCAGAACGGAACGTCCCCACAAACATCCACAACTCGAAGCACGAGGTGGTCCCTAGACAAAGATGACTCCTAACTCCTACCTGCTCCTTAACGACATGTCTCTGAATTCAGCGTACGTCGCTCTGGACAAACACTTCTGCTAAGTGACTGAATCGTGAATAGTAGTGATAAGAGAGAGGGGGAAGAGAGAGAGGAAGGCCAAAACAAGACGGATAATCGGGGCCTTATGGAGTCTTGTATACCGCAATATCCACGCAACCCCCCCCCCCCCCCCCCCCCCCCCATACGATGCGAGGGGAAGCCCTGCGGGGGCATACAAGGAGCAGTCCTGCAGGCCTTTGGAAAGACGTGCTTTTGCTGAGCAGTGCAAGGTGTTTCTCCATGTTGTTAAGAGAGGAGTGATGCATAATTAATGCCACGCACAACACATCACAGACGGTTGTACCTTGAGAAGAAGGTGACTGGGCGCTGATTCAAGGTTGTGTTTGTGCGTGTGTGTGTGTGTGTGTGTGTGTGTGTGTATGCATGTGCGTGTTCGTGGGAACGTTTATCTGCGTCAATGTGCGTGTTTGTGTATGTAGGTGTGTCTGTGTGCAGATTATTTTGTGAACATTGAAATGTGTAGGTGTATGGATATGTATGTGTGTGTGTGTGTGTGTGTGTGTGTGTGTGTGTGTGTGTGTGTGTGTGTGTGTGTGTGTGTGTGTGTGTGTGTCACTAAGGGCGTTTTCATAGCTATAGTTTGGTAGACTCGGTCGGATTCAGGGGGGAAGTTAATCGTTTGTTGCATTTTGGTTTGGTTAGCGTTCACACACGACTTTCTCCGAAAATCAGAGTGAAACTCAACGCTTCCTTGTTGCAGACAATCATGATGGAGCAACTACAACTTTGTGCGGCCTTGGCTTTTTGCTTTGGTGATCCTAGAAATACAAAATAACCCCACCATTTGGTCACTGAATAATAATAAAAACGTCAGTGTTATTGTGAGTAACCACATGCAATTGCTTTATATAGTTGTTCAACCATATTTCAGTGAATACTTTCACCTCCTGATTGCACAACGTCTGACTGCGACTCGTTTTAATCTAGGAAACGTTCACGTATACCTGGCTGAATACTATCATTTGCAGTTCGCGGCAAAGGTGTACATTCAACCCATAATGCATTGTTTTTCGATTGCTTCTTATGATTGGTGCGGATCACGTTCCCACCTAGAGCAAACTGAGCAAGAGTTCACTTGGAAGTGGACTGAGAGCCCCGTTTTTAAACAGACCAGAGTTTTTGTTTGTTTGTTTCGCACCAGAGTTTGGATGAGCCAAACAAACCGAGAGAGAGAGAGAGAGAGAGAGAGAGAGAGAGAGAGAGAGAGAGAGAGAGAGAGAGAGAGAGAGAGAGAGAGAGAGAGAGAGAGAGAGAGAGAGAGAGAGAGAGAGAGAGAGAGAGAGAGAGATACTAGGGAGGGACGTCATAAGATATGAGTATGGGGCAGGAAATAGTGGTTAGGGTGTTAACCCAGTCGAAGGGTTCTGGGTTCAATCCCAAATGTCCAAATCCTTGAGCAAGATGCCCCATATCCCGTACCTGCTCCATAACAACATGTACTGTATCTGAATTCACTGTCAGTCTCTTTGCATAAAAGCACCGGCTAAATGACTAATAGTGTGTGTTTGTACATGTAAATGTCTGATGTGACTGGATGTTGTATGTTTTTATTATATTAATGTGAAGGAGGCATAGGCCTGGCGGCCATCTTGGTTCTAACTGAATGAGGAATACTGCTCCCCCACACCCAATTAGCATTTAGAACTAAGATGGAACCAAGATGGCCGCTATGTGAATCCAGCCCACTGTGCGGTTGTATCCCTTTTTAACGTCAGCCACGTCGAAGACAACATTTTCCGTCAGTGTTGATAAACAATGACGTTTTCTGAATCGGAATCTTTGTCCCGAACGGGCATGTGGTCTTTTGTCCTGCGGACGGACAGGATGTGGTCTTAACCAAACACCTTGCATGGCTCCGTCCTCTCATCCCCTGGCCTGGCCCTAGCTACTTAATCCCCAGTCCCGGATGATTAATGACCGAGTGACCCTTGACCCCGAGTTTATAATTCCTGAGGAGGCACTTTTGTGCCCTTACACATCTTACCCTTGAATCCTGGAAAGCACGCACACACACACACACACACACACACACACACACACACACACACACACACACACACACACACACACACACACACACACACACACACACACACACACACACACACACACACACACACACATAAACAGGACTCCTCAAGGCAACCTAGGCTCAATCCAATCTGTCTCTTTCTGTCTCGCTGTCTCACGCACACACACACACACACACACACACACTTTCTGGGTCTCTAACACACACACACTCTTTCTATCTCTTCTGTTGGTTCCTCTCTCTCAGCTTGTTCTGTCTTAAAGACACTTCTGTATTTCTTGCTTGTCTGTTCCTTCTTTGCCTTCTTCTCACCGGTCCCTTCTACCTTTCTTTATCTTTTTTTTTAAATCCTCCCTTCCTTTGCATTTGTTCAGACTTCAGAGGAGGCGAAGTGGCCCACTGTCGCTCTTCACTAGCCCCTTACTCACTATCCCATCCTCCCCTCCCCCCTCCCTCCCCCCTCTCCTCTCTCTTAAAGGGAGTGATAAATGAGACAAGGCCCTCTTGGGTCCCTTTGTACTCGGACCGTTCACAACAAGCTCATCCGTAAAAGTGATCAGCCCTCCTTTCAGCGGCCATGACAATGGTGTCTAACCGCCAGAGAATTCAATGTCAAACACACAAGTCACAAGACAAGTCTATATTCAGGGGGATTTACTATACAGATGCTGGATGACCCCTAAGTCACAATGTGTTTATTATTTCTTAGAAACACAATTAATCCATTCATTCCATGGTGTTGATAATATATATTTTTTTTTTTACCAGGGTAGGCAAGACAATTAAATGAAATATGCACATGCTGCATGGCCTGAAAGTCACACAATTATTTCATAAACACAATCAATCAAATTAAATATGCCAAAAGCACAATTAAACCAAAGCACATTGCAAGTTAAAGTTGAATTGATCAGAAAGGTGCATTTGGACCTGGTGTCCACATACATAATTGTGCATATTCCACAACATGAACCAACAACTGTTTGTGACAACAAGCTGTTGATCTTTGAAGAGAGAGGTTCAATGAGCCTTATTCCCCTAGCGGCCATCTTGGTTCTTAATGCTAGCTGGGTGGTGGAACTGTTCCACCACCCAGCTAGCATTAAGAACCAAGATGGAAGACAAGATGGCCGCTAGGTGAATAAGGCCCATTAGGGGGAGAAAGGGCTAGGATTAGAGTTGTTTGCTGAGGTGTTGGGCGCTAGCCTGCCCTCAGGCAGAGTCTCCATCGTCAAAGACCTGG
The DNA here is from genome assembly GCA_026745465.1 of Lota lota. Taxonomy (NCBI): domain Eukaryota; kingdom Metazoa; phylum Chordata; class Actinopteri; order Gadiformes; family Lotidae; genus Lota; species Lota lota. The sequence goes on from JACYXH010000522.1 coordinate 1,166,831, forward strand.
CTTCACATTCCTTGACCCGGGGGGTCGGCCCTTTGTCTGTTGGTAGCACCCAGGCCACTTCCCCTGCGGAAACCAGCCAACACGCACACACACAGGGACGCACGCAGGCACGCACACACACACACGTACATGCCCACACATAAACGTGCCAATATACACATGCAAGCATACACACGCACGCACGCACGCGCACACACACACACACACACACACACAAACACACACACACACACACACATGTACATGCCCACACATAAACATGTGCCAATATACACATGCAAGCATACACATGCACGCACGCACGCACACACACGCACACACATACACACACACACATGCACGCACACATACACACGCACCAATATACACATGCAAGCATACACACACAGGAGGGTACAGACACACACAGGAGGGTAGAGACACGGACAGAGAGGCAGGAAGAGCCACTGCCACACACACATGTATGCATTCACACAAGCAGGCATCCGTAGCGTTTGTAGATCTTTGAAAACCATGACTCACATTGTCAAATAGGCAGTAAAGTGACCTTAAAGTAACTTAACATCTGAGATATAAAACATAGTAAATGTAACAATCTTTATCAACTATCTCATGGTCGCCTGACGGTTTGCCCACTGTGGGAGTCGAATATGTTTCACCTTGCGTGCATCATGTGAATCATTTTCCTCCCCCGTCTCCCGGACAGACTTCATATCAGGGGAGGTGATGGCTGTGTTGATCAATGTTATGAATCCTGCCAGGTGGAGTGGAGGTGGGGTGGTGAATGGGGGGGGATGGATGCATTGGTGTGTGTTGCCCCGGCCAGTATTTCAGTATCTTAGTAGTAGTACTCATAACACACATGAGCCTCTCAATATTTTCCTAAACGATCGGCGTCTATTCCCAACTCACGGGCTGTTATGATTAATATTGAACATCATGCGTTAGCTCGCGGCGCTAGCTCGCCATGCTTGCTCATCGCTAGCGCCACCAGAAGCTAGGGCCGGCTAGAGCTGCTAGCCTGTCTGAATGGCGGACATGCATCATTCTTTAATATCGCGTTAAAGGTGAATTGGCTCCATTCAAACAGACACGGTGATAAGTCTCCCCCTTCCCCCGTTTAGGACATTACCGTGGCGGGGAGAATCTCTGTCCCTCTCCTTGGAGCTATCGCTCCCCTCTTTTACCCACGATTGGATCGGATTGGAGCCAGCGTTATGAGGTTGTGATGGAGCTGGCGGGCTCCAGCAGCTGACAGGTGAGCGAGTGAATGATGGGTCCGTCGAGGGTTGAAGGTGTTGTCAAGTATTATGAGTATTATTATATATATTTCTTCCGGTTATTAGTGTCGTGCGATCGAGGAAGGATAATCTGTGAGGCTGGGTTTGGAAGGTGAGTTGTCACTTGGGACGCCCATTTCTGACGGATTACGATCGGATTACCTTCGCAATCGCAATCGGCGTTTGAACTTCGCAACGGCATCGGATTACGGTCAATTATTTTGTGTCGATGACGTGTTCTTTTAGATGCTGGGATGAGGACTTGAACGCAATTAAGGTCAATTAATGGCAAATAAAGACGGTGAGACGCGGACATCGAGAGAGAGACTGAGTGAGATAGAGTTAAAGAAAGTGAAATAAAAAAAGAAAAGAGAGCGAGTGACAGAGATGAAAGACAGTGACAGAGAGGTGTAGAGTGAGAGAGAGAGAGAGATAGAGACGTAGCGCTAGAGGCACCCGTCTCGACACATGAGAACATCAGACTGCACACCAACAGCTGTGCGGTGTCCAGCTGCGGGATACGCGTCCCGCTGTGTGGACCAGAGCTGAGACAACAACCCCCCCCCCCCCCCTCCCCCCCCCCCGCGGAGTGCAAGAGAACTTGTGTACACACCCGGAGCACGGTGCACGTGCACGGCCTCCCAGGGACCAGGAGCGCGCACGTGGTGATGACCAGGGCCAAGAGTCCACACGCAGACATAAACAGAAACATAGGACTCAGAGCATTATGGTCTGGCCGCTTTTCAGTAAGATACTGCATAATACTTACCATCCAATCACACACACACACACACACACACACACACACACACACACACACGCACACACACGTTACACATGTTTCACACATGCTTGTTATTCTATGCCTATGAGTCTTTCACGTTAATACAACACAGCATAATACACACACACACACAAACACACACACACATAGCTTGTTTTTCTATGTGGTACACATGTTAGTACAACACAGTGTAATACAGGCACAAACGCACACATTCCTGCATGGATCTTGTATGATTCCACCTCTGGCTGTTTTGCATGTGGTCATTGCTTTGTCTAATCACATATTTTTGTGTACACTTCAACACTATACAACACAAAAAACACGCACACACACCCACACACACACGCCCGTTATGTGATACTTAAGGGGGTGGTGGAGGAAATGGACCTGATGAGGCAGGAAAGAGACGGAGTCACCATGAAGGGTGTTCAGAGAGGAACTAAGAACAGGTCATGGCTGCTATGACTTACTGCATGGTCACCTCTCTATTTATATTCTGTCTTTCTCTCTCGCTCACTCAACTCAACTCAATTAAATTCAAAATAGCTTTATTGGGAGGGGAAGATTTATCTTTCACATTTCCAAAGCAGTTTAAAATGTAGTACAAGCACAGTTTGAAAAAGATCTGAAGTATCTATGCTATGGTCTCTCACTCGCAATCTCTCTTTATCTATGTGTCTCTCACTCACTCTCCCTCTTCCTTTATCTCTCGCTTGCTCTCTCCATTTATCTCTGTTGCTCGCTCACTCTGTGTCTTTAACGCTTTTCCTGTCATTCTCTATCCCTCTCTCTCTCTCTCTCTCTCTCTCTCTCTCTCTCTCTCTCTCTCTCTCTCTCTCTCTCTCTCTCTCTCTCTCTCTCTCTCTCTCTCTCTCTCTCTCTCTCTCTCTCTCTCTCTCTCTCTCTCTCTCTCTCTCTCTCTCTCTCTCGTATGGTATGGCTTCATAAACAGACACATTCAGCAGGCCATACTCCTGAATTAAACACATGGCCAACTGTGTGTGTGTGTGTGCGCGCGTGTGTGTGTCTGAGCCACACTTCAGCCTCTGATTAACTGCCTTTCTCACACTCTCCCTGTCTCCGTTCCTCCACCCACATCACCTCTGGCCCCCCTCCCCCTCATCTCCCTCCTCCCTCCCCTTCCCCTCCCAGATCCACGGCCATGTCGAACCATAAATCCTCAGACTTCCTCTCAGTCTCTCCCACTTCAAGGGAGAGGCTTGGACACTTGCAAACACGATTAACCCTCTTCTCCCCCCAGCCCCTGCACACCCCCTATCCGTCCCAGACGAGGGGTTCTGCCGCTGGGGGAAGAGAGAGAGAGAGAGAGAGAGAGGCCCTCCCTGACACCTCTACCCAGCAACAGGCGACAGAGGAAGGCAGTGCGACGAAGCCATTCACTTCCTGCACAGGAAATGACTAATAAAATTGTCAGCCTAAGAGAGGGTACACAAGAAGGGAATAGGGTGGATTGAAAATAAACTATAGTCAACTATATAGTAATTTAGTGTGCAACACTTTCTCTATCTCTAACTATAACTAACTTCAAACACGTCAAACCAAATGAGGCCGTACATACCAGGTATTCGATTGACATTCTCCTGCAATATTCGATTTTCGAAAGCGATGTTTTCTTTTGCCTGTGTATAAACAAAACAGTCAAAACATTCAAACCGATTTTTTTAACACACAAAAGACCTGAGAGTCGATAAAAGAGCCATAGGATTCCCAGAATGGCGCCCTGCAGCCCCGGCTAGAATGGTTTTGTTAGTACCAATGGCTGACAGAGATAGAAAAAGATAGAGACTCAATGTTGTCATTGAGCTCTGAGCGTGGATCTCTGAAGTATCAAATGGACAAGAGAGAGGGAGGGAAAGAGGGAGAAAGAGGGGGTAGAAGAGGAAATGGGAGGGAGGGAGGGATGGAGGATGCAAGTGAAAGACAGAGAGAGAGAGAGAGAGAGAGAGAGAGAGAGAGAGAGAGAGAGAGAGAGAGAGAGAGAGAGAGAGAGAGAGAGAGAGAGAGAGAGAGAGAGAGAGAGAGAGAGAGAGAAGGGGCGGGGGTTTGGAGAGAGGGGGAGAGAGAGGGAAGGAGTGAGGGATAGAAAAAGAGAATGAGAGAGAGCGAGAGAGCAAGAAAGAGGGAGGAAAACAGAAAGGGAGAGAGAGAGATGTAGCTCACAATAACACAAGCCTTCATCTCAGGCGTGTCGTCTGCCTGTACTAGCCAGAGGCAGCATTTGTCCTCCACACACACACACACACACACACACACACACACACACACACACACACACACACACACACACACACACACACACACACACACACACACACACACACACACACACACACACACACACACGCCTGCATTGGCACATAAACGTACACACACACACCTCCACACACTCATGTATTGATGCCCAGGCATACTCTCCACACATCAACACGCCCACATGCCAGCCGTCAAAATGAAACATTAGAATGAAATATTGGTGGTATTCCCACCACTAAAAATGTTGGTGAAATATTTGTTTTAAAATGTTTGTGGTAAAACAAGGTTGCATATAGTAGAGTGCATTTAAATACTGTATACTCTGTATGATAAATGATACATAATACTCTTATTGTCTTTGTTAGTGGTGACAGTCCTACTCAATGCAAGAATATAATACTTCTGAGACACGAGTACCAAAAACATTCATATTTAGCTGTCAACCATATTTGGCTGTACAACATTCGTCGTGATTCGAACCTCTTAAAAATGTACAACAGTCAGGTTGTGTGAAACTTTAGTTTTTGACGCCCGTTTGATGAAACACAATGACAGTAATTGCGTAAAGGAAGTACGTTTTTTTTTCGAAAGCCTGAAGGCGAAACAATAGCAAACCCAGAATAGAAAGCAAGCGAGAGAGTAGAAAGGTGAAAGTATGAAGCAGAGCTTATTGTTGGCTATTCTTGGTCTGTTGACTCTGTGTGGAATAGACCTGAGCTAATGACAAACCCACATGTGTGGAACTCTGTCAACACATTTTGGTCCTACTTATTTTTGTTTGCTCTGTAAATGTTGGGTGTTTTTTGGGCAGCTTCTATCTTTCACATAGTTCTTCATACCACCTTTGAATAAAAACCTCTAAAAAACGTTTGTCGTTGTTTTCTTTGCCTTCTACTGGTTTCACTGAACCCAGAAGGTTCTGTTCCACCTGCCTCCTGAAGACGTCCACGTCCCTTACACTCCTCTCTCAAATGGCCTGGATCTCTGCGGGGTAACAAGACCGTCTCTATGACAACCTATAGCCAATCGGGTCACATCACCAGGTTCACCACACCTGTTTTAAACCACGCCCCCCCTCAACCCCGCCTTAATGCCATGGTTCAGTAATTGTTAAACCTGACCAATGCGGTCCAAGATTGTGTTCCTCTCTACTCTCTTCTTTTGAAGCGATCAGCACACTTCACGCTGAAACAAAGTCAGACGAGGGCGGGAGAACGAAGTGACGTGATTGCGGGGGGGGGGGGGGGGGGGGGGGGGGGGTTTGGCATTCCTGGCCAAACATATTTTTCAGCAACTTCTGGCACCTCCAACATCTTGTAGCTTGTGACCTGTGAGCAATGCCAACACTGTGTGGGATTTGTCAGAAAAAGCAAGGCATTAAGTAAAATACAAGTTTGTCTGCAAGTTCATTTTGGTCCCGCCGTGCTTCTGTTGAAGTATGATGACTTCCTTAGTCGTTTAGCAGACTTTCATTCATAATCGGACAGTTCAGTGAAAGTACATACATGTCTTTAAGGAGCAGTCCAGGTTAAGGGGGCATCTCGCTCTAGTGTGCCCTACGGGTAGTATTGGCTGCGGACATCGGGGATCGAACCCAGTACCTTTCAGCTGGGAGTGCACCCTCAGCCATTACACTATCCTTACCGCCCCCCAAGGTTAGATATGCATAAAGAAAGCAAAGCATTTTTCCTGTCAGAGGCGGAGGGAAAATAGACTGACATGTCAGTTTATGCAAATCTCATTTGGCATGCGTCTTACGTGCTCGCTGAGCTGGCTTGGCAGGGAAACAGCTGAGCTGGCTGGGTTGAGTGACAGCTCTGGGGCTTAAACCTGGTGAGTTCTTCCGTAATGATAATGTGATTGAGCACACTGTGTAAGGCACGCACAGCCAGGAGCACACGGGGAGGAAAAAGATGGCTTTAGAGTTATCTTTTCTTAAAGCATTAAACCTGTCATGGGTTGCACCTACCTCTCTCTCTCTCTCTCTCTCTCTCTCCGTCTCTCTCTCTCTGTCTCTCTCTCTGCGCACGCAATAGGAACAGTTTGGTGTGTGCGTGTACACCTCGCAGAATGAGGGAAGGTGAAGGTTTGGAATGTGAGTGAAGGAGGTGCCAGGTGACTGCCGTCATCAAAGTGACGTCAGGGGATTGTGGAGGTGTGGGACACCAGGGTTCTCAAAGGTAGGGGTGTGGGAGGTTGGGGATTCAAACCAAGAACCTTTCGGATGGCATTCTCAAACCACTACATTATCCTGCCCATGACCAATTGGAGATTCGATTGGTAGTCTTTGCTCATTGAAAATGTCTTTAACATTTAAACAAGTAATTAATCACACTTATTGGCTCTGACAGGTGTAACTATCTGTTTAGTTTAAACCGTTAACTGTAGATCCAACGTTGAATGCATGTCATTCTTAAGAATTACTCTTAACTTTACGTCATCAGCTTTACTTATTAATAAACCAGTGTGTCCCAGTATTACATCTTTCTGCAGATTTAACCAGAACTCAGACATGGAAGCAGGAGTATCTATCATACAGCTGAGCGATTGTCTGATACTGCCATACTCGTAAATTACATACCTTGGCATAGAGACACACTCAGAACACAGGAGACATCAAAATCCTGCATAGGAATCACTTCCCACCCCAGCCCCTCTTGCTCCTGCAGCAGCTGATTAATCTGTCACTGCTGGGTGGGTCCCCTCCTCTTGCATAAGGGGCCCCCGATATCCCCCTTCTCCTCCTCCACCTCCTACCCCTCCTCCTGCTCCTTCTCCTCTACATCCACCTTTTACTCCAACTCCTCTTCTTCGATCTCCTCTTCTGTCACTTTTTCCTCTTCCTCTCACACCAATACCTCCACTTCCTCTTCCTCCACCTGCTCCTCTTCCTCCTCCTCCTTCAGGAGTCACCAGTCGGCTGACTTCATGACAGGGTCACTGCCGGGTCAACTCCCAGGATCCCTCACAAGAAGAGAGTCCACACGCACACGCACACACACACACACACACACACACACACACACACACACACACACACACACACACACACACACACACACACACACACACCCTTCCGTCAGGGGCCTCTCCTCACAACCCTTAACCCCCCGAGGTCAGATGCCTATTGGCGTGGACACTTGGCTCTCCACGGGGTGGGGAGGGAGCTATCCTTTAGCAGGCCCCCACCCACCACCCACCACCAAGTCGCAGGGACAGTGACTAATGAAGTGTCCTCAGTGCCTGGGATGGATGGGCTGCCTCGGGCTGAGGGGGGCCCTCAGAACACTGGGGCGAATAATACCTCCTCCACCACCACCACAAACCACCTACACCACCACCACCACCACCTCCTCCTCTGGCACCACATCCACCACCACCTCCTCCACCTCCTCTGGCACCACCACCACCAGCATCAACTCCTCCTCTGGCACCACATCCACCACCACCTTCTCCGCCTCCTCCTCCTCTGGCACCACCACCACCATCACCACCTCCTCCTTCATCACTTCCTCTGGCACCATCACCGTCATCACCTAAACCACCTCCATGATCACCACCACCACCACGTCTACAGACCACTACTACAGACCACCACCACCACCTTCTCCAACACCTCTTCGGCCCCACCACCACCACCACCACCACCATCATCACCGCCATGGTGTTCATCACCATGGGTCCATGGGGAGATACGGTTTGTAAAAACAGAATAAGTACCTGTGGCTATGGTTCCAAGCGTGGGTTTAGAAACACAAATCTCGAGACCAATTCTGTTCCACCTCTGGCATTGTACCCAGCTGGGGCCAGAACGTGAATAAATCATGATCTCCATGCATGAGTTATGACGTGATAGGTCAATCCCAGATGTAGAAGATCAACATTACTCAAACAGCCACGGCTGTAAACATAGCTGTTTATATAAAAAGCAAATATTTTTGTTGTTATTTGGTTATTTTACCAAAGGACTGAATGTGTTCTAAAATATGCCCTAATGTTTCCATTTTAATGCCGTAATAGCACTGGCAGGGGTCAATAAAAGAGTGCAGCATGTAGCCTGAAATATTTTCTTCGTGAGAATCAAGTTATGGGTTCGATCTATAAGGTCCGCAGCCTAACCTGTAGGCATCCTAGAGCAAGGGGCTAAGCCCCTATACCTGCTCCTTAATGACATTGATCTGAATTCAGTAAAGTCCCTTTCGATAAAAGCATCCGCTAAGATGCTAAGCTAAACAGTACCTCTGCTGGAGGTACATACATACATCTTTTCCTGCTGGATTTCTGAACTTTCCAGTCACAGTGCCATCTTAGTCTTAGTCTCTTTTCACATGTGGCAATGGTTTCCAACCTCCTGAAAGAAGATGTAAATGTATTCTATTATGTTGAAAATGTATTCTTAAACCAAGAAATCGTAGAAATCCTTTTGTTTAAAACGCGTAGCAATTTTTCTCATCGCCTAAAAGACGGTTAGAAAACCAACCCTCAAACCGTCATGAACACAGCGATCTAGAACTCAGAAATCGTAACGACGGTCGGTGAACATTCACAAGCCTACCCTAATGTTTATTGAAAACTTAGAAAACACAGGAAAACTTTACAGTCTGCATTCTACGTTCTAAATTCTACATTCCGTGTTCTGCGTTGGCTCACTCCACACCGAGGTAATGCAGAGGTGGAACAAGGCCGCCTCTCTTCAGTGTGCTTAAAAAAACAACAACACTCATAATTGAGCCATCTGGAACAATACCATGCTGTAAATATTTCAACCGTTTTGTGAGCCACTGTTCTTATCTGTGTGAAAGCCTGTGGTCCGCATTCTCTTTCCCTCAGCACCTCTCTACCTCTCTCTCTCTCTCTCTCTCTCTCTCTCTCTCTCTCTCTCTCTCTCTCTCTCTCTCTCTCTCTCTCTCTCTCTCTCTCTCTCTCTCTCTCTCTCTCTCTCTCTCTCTCTCTCTCTCTCTCTCTCCATCTTTTTATCCCTCTTCCTCCATCTCTCACTCCCTACCTCTCTGCCCTCCCCACCTCTCCCCCCCCCCCCCCCCCGCTCCATCTCCGCCCCCTAACGTGATTTATCAAGGGTACAGGATTAAGCTCTTCAGCCATTTCTCCCCCTCTCTGTGTATTTAGCACCGGCCTGCTTTATTCTTTAATGTCCCCCATTTCTAAATATATCCACTTTCCTAAAGAGCCAGAGAAAGATATGCGGCCACTTCCTCTTCCTCCTCCTCCTCCTCCTCCTCCCACCTCACCTCCCCTCCCGTCCCACCCTGAAGCGATTGCAGCTCCTCGCCAAGGATGAGAGGGAATATTCAATTTTCGAACAGATTATAGGGAAAGAAAGAAGGTGAAAGCGATTCCACGCTCGATGCCGTGCGCTCGCCACAGCCGGGGAGTCCGGGGGTGTGCACGGCTACTGCCGCTGCCGCTGCCGGTGCCGGTGCACGGCGGCCCGTGCGCTCGGGAGGAGAGCGCGCGTGGGAGGCCTTGAAGGATGTGTCTGTTCTCCGGTGTTGTTGCGGTTGGTAATGTAGCCGCTGCGTTTCTTGTGCGTGTACAGCGCAGCGGCGCGCGGGGTCGGAACCGTCTGCAGGGCAGCGCTTTGTTTGTCTGGGTTGTTCATGCTCTACCCTCGGATGTGTTTGCTTGCGTGATTTATTGCGAAACCCAGTGTTTACTGCCCCGGAGTTGTGTGTGTGTGTGTGTGTGTGTGTGTGTGTGTGTGTGTGTGTGTGTGTGTGTGTGTGTGTGTGTGTGTGTGTGTGTGTGTGTGTGTGTGTGTGTGTGTGTGTGTGTGTGTGTGTGTGTGTGCCTCCTCCCCAGCCACAGCAGGGAGTCTGAAACCCTTTCAAACCCTCTCCTCCTCCTCCTCCTCCTCCTCCTCCTCTTCCTCCTCCTCCTCCTCTGCTAAAACTGGACCAACAACACCCTTCTTCTTCTGTTGTCCCCTGTATCCCCTTCTTTATTCAAAAATGTTTTGTATCTTTCTTTCAGTCTTTTTTTTATATTTCTTCTCTCATTCGTACACACACTTAAAGTCGCAATGCATGAAATCTCAACTAGCTCGTAGCTCAAAAGAACCTGGACATATCTGTAGTCAGTGCCATCAGCACTCAATTGTGATTTCAATAATGTTATCAATAAAATCACATCCTATAATTGATACATTTTACAAATAAAAGAAGGCTGGCACCTCTCTTTGTTTACTAGAATCTTACTATGGACACTCCCTAAACCCCTCCCTCTCACGCCACCCAGCCAACCGAGCTACGCTAGTTCACGTCACACAGTTGCACAGCCAGTCAGAGTGGACACAACACTGTTATTGAGTTCTTTTAATTCTGAACGCCTCCCGCCTACTGACTGGGAGGGGCTTCATCTTACACTTTGTACCTTAAAGTGAAGCATCTTCAAGAAAACAAAATCAAATTCTTTCCAAATTAAACAGTTGTTCCGTTTGTATTATCATTATCGTTATTGTTTATAATATGATTATGATTAATTTAGGGTCATTCTTATCACCTAATTTGTGACATAGTGTTGTTGTATGGTCGAACAAACACTTTTATCCAAAGAGACTCTCAGTGATTTCAGATCCATGTCATAAGGAGCAGGTAGGGGTGAGGGCATCTTGCTCAAGGACACCTACAGTGTGGACATTAGGGATCAAACCCCGAACTGTTTTCATGTGATGGCTGGAGATGATTTGGAACGGTAGATTCTGTGTGTTCTGACAGATTTTATTTCCCCGGAAATAAAATCTGGTCAGTATTGAACTGTGTTGCGTGACACAAACACAAACACACACACACACACACACACACACACACACACACACACACACACACACACACACACACACACACACACACACACACACACACACACACACACACAACAGAAAAGATAACCTTGTCTCCCAAAAAATATGGAGTAATATAATGTAGTAGTTTCTCCTCTATACATTTCTTCTGCTTGGTCTGCGGCTGTATTTTCCCTTCCTAACCATAACCAAAAACCATTTTTCACTAACAAACTCCATGGTCTAAACATAAAATGCTCAATAAATAGCATCCGTTTCTCTTTTCTCTTGGTGCATTGTACATTTCCCTGCCTTTGTTCTCATGTCTTGGGCGGAAATAAAAGCGCGATGGTGAATAGATAGAGGCTTATCTATAATGCAGCGGGAACAATGATACATGCACACAGATTTGAGGACAAAAAGTAATCACATTCTCTACAGTTGACAGAAAGCATAACTGAATGATCATCCACCCCCAACACCCCCCCCCCCCCCACACACACACACACACACATACACACACAATCCCAAATCCCACTCCCCTTGCTAGATCCATCCACACCATCAGGGTGGGGGCGGAGGAGTGGGGAAGGAGGTGTATGCAGAGGATGGGACCCTATAGGATGGACTCTATTTAGATTCCTGGACGTTTCTCCTTCCTTCCAAACCTTCTTCCACTTATTGTTCCCCACGGAGGGAGACTGTCCGTCTGTCACGTGCACTCTCAAACACAACGTGCACTCCAAGCTGACCCTTATGGAGTGAGTACGGCGGGAAAGAGTCCAGTCTCAGAGAGACAGAGAGAGAGAGAGAGAGAGAGAGAGAGAGAGAGAGAGAGAGAGAGAGAGAGAGAGAGAGAGAGAGAGAGAGAGAGAGAGAGAGAGAGAGAGAGAGAGAGAGAGAGAGAGAGAGAGAGATCCAATCTGGCACTTATAGAGTGAGTACCGAGTGAACGAGTGCAGTCTGAGAGAGAAAGAGAGAGAGACTGACTTCCAATCTTCCCATACATTTCCCTTTTTTTAACTTTCCCTCACATGTCCAACATATGGTAAATTCCTCCTGTGTGTGACAGCAGATAGTAGAGTATAGAAGGAATGAGTCGGCCCCCCAGACTACAAACTAAACCAGTGTACGAGACCCTGTTCACACAGACCCTGTTGAACGAGCTCAGTGTCTGGATGTCTCGTAAAAAAATCACTGGAGGTTCGAGAGAGAGAGAGAGAGAGAGAGAGAGAGAGAGAGAGAGAGAGAGAGAAAAAAAGAGGCGGGTGGAGAATTTTATGAGAAGTTGAAAGGGGCCAGAGAGAGGTTTGCTGCCCCACACAAACACTCTCCCCTTGGGCCTGATTAGCCAACGTTGAGGGGTTTAAAAGAAATGGAGAATGCTCAGATGTTATTATTAACAGCGGCAGTCCAAGGTAGATTATCCGCCTCCATCTGATTCTCCACGATTACTTTGATCAGGCGGTTACCAAGACAACGCGAAAGCCCAGACAAGCACCCAGCCAGGAAAAAAAGAAAACGAACCAAACAAAATTACAGAGTTGTTTACTCGTGTATTCTAACATTTGAATTATTAAAGAAGAGCCTGAGTGGTGAAGGAAGGGAGTCTGTCGACCCGTTGAGGTTATGTCGAACCTCTGCCGCTGTCTCGCTGTGACTGGGCCCTTCTCAGAGGCATCTGGGAGACGGGAGGTTGGCACGGCAACCGACCGCATCATCATCATCACCATCATCATTGTTGTCTTCGGAGTCCCAGACGCACTCCGTCCATCCATCACTTTCCATTCACCGGCTCTGTCCTCAAGTCTCTGCTCATCAGTTCTTATGAAGACGTTGCAGCGGTCGGGGTTCATACTGTGGTTGACAAAGGCTGTCCGTTACGCTGCGCATGGTTACAGTGTGCATGGTTACGGTGTGCATGGTTACCAGCTAGATGGCTTGTTGGTCCTGTCTGCACCCAACTGCTCTGTGGATCCATCATCGCGGTGGAGCCACGGTGGGTAGGACGCGCAACCGACATGCACACGCCCACATGGGTGCCCGCGTGCACACACGCGCACGTGCACACGCACACGCAAGCATCTGCTTACACACACAGAAACACAGACATACAAACACACACACACACACCGAAGCACGGCCATCTTGAATCTCGTCTCCTATTAAAAAAGCCTCACTAGCAGGGCCGTTTAGACAATCTGACCATCTCCTCATCTTCCCATGGTTCCACCTGCCGTGTCCCTGTGAAGCTCCTGCGGCTCCCAGGAGGACCCTGGGAGCCGCAGGAGGAGGAGGGCCCTGGGCTGACCCACATCATCTCCACCAGGCTGGGCTCTTCTCCGGTGCCTTTGATGGTTTACCTCCAAGCCCCCCCCCCACCCCCTTGGCTCAAGAGGAGAGAGATTACCTCTTGTTGAGGAGGAGGGAGGAGAAAGGAGAGCTCTCTCTCTCTCTCTCTCCTCTCTCTCTCTCTCTCTCTCTCTCTCTCTCTCTCTCTCTCTCTCTCTCTCTCTCTCTCTCTCTCTCTCTCTCTCTCTCTCTCTCTCTCTCTCTCTCTCTCTCTCTCTCTCTCTCTCTCTCTCTCTCTCTCTCTCTCTCTCTCTCTCTCTCTCTCTCTCTCTCTACCATCTCTTTCTTTCTGCCTCCTCCCCTTCCTCTCCCCTTTTCCTCTCCCCCCTTCCTCTCCTTCTCTTTGTGATCCACAACTCTCGCCTGTTTTGCCCGTGGAAGTAGCTGTGAGGGGCCGACGAGGGACAGAGGGACATAGCATCCAGGCGTGTGTGTGTGTTTATGGTGCAGTGGGGGAGTGCTGGTGGTGGTGGCGGAGGGTGTGTTGGTGGTGTTATTGTCTTAGCGTGTTTGTGTTTTGTTATTGCCCCCCCACCCCCCCCCCGACTCCCACTTCCTATCCTGGAAAGCTAAAAAACAACCCCCCCCCCAGCCACTTCTATTCATTCTATCTGTGATTCTCTCTTCTAGAAGTCACCTTCTTCTGGCTTACTGGGAGTCTCCGAGGACCAGGAGATAACACTCTGTACTGGCTGTGAGGAGAAGGAGCAAAAGAGAAGGAAACAGACTTGGGATTCTCCTCTCTCTCTCTCTCTCTCTCTCTCTCTCTCTCTCTCTCTCTCTCTCTCTCTCTCTCTCTCTCTCTCTCTCTCTCTCTCTCTCTCTCTCTCTCTCTCTCTCTCTCTCTCTCTCTCTCTCTCTCTCTCTCTCTCTCTCTCTCTCTCTCTCTCTCTCTCTCTCTCTCTCTCTCTCTCAGCTCTCTGAGGAAGCACGCACGCACACACACACACATACCCACCTCACTTCCTCTCTACAGTTGGGTTGCCCTATGGAGCGAGGCCAGCTGGTACCGGTTACAGAACGACGCACCACCTACGGGGTCCTCATAGAGCCCCAGTGTTAAGAGACGTCTGTGGCTTACTGGCTGTGGGTTTTGATGTTGCATGTGTGTGCATGTAAGTGCATGGGTGCACGTGCGTGTGTGTGTGTGTGTGTATGCAGAAACAGTTTGAGTGTGTTGCAGAATTTTGTGTGAGATAGTGTATGCGTAGGTGTGTGTGTGTGTGTGTGTGTGTGTGTGTGTGTGTGTGTGTGTGTGTGTGTGTGTAAGTGAGCTTGAGGGCACCTAGTTTCGGGTGTGGGTGCATTTGTCGGTGTGCACCTGTGTGTAAGCGTGCATGTGTCGGTATGTTTGGGTGTGTGGGTGTGGTGCATGCGGATGTGTCTCCATGTGTGTGTGTTCGCGTTCCTAAGAGCGTAAGAGGGTGTTTTCAGTAGCTCTAAAGCAGATAGACCCTGCTGTTTAAATAACCTTATCACAGGTTGTCATCCACTGAGTGGTTTACAGAAAGGAAATGCTTTTTACTACTTTCAGTCACTAACTCACTTCCCAGAGACCCTGCCCTGCGTTACAACAAGCACCACGGCGCTTAGAGATTCAGACCCATGCTCAAAACTGTGGTTATGCAAAGGTGGCTTATTTCTAACTGTTTGATTTTCCCTGTACTACGGCTCTTGTAAGTCAGTGCTTTAAGGCTTTGAAGATTGCCAAGTAGAAAAATGTTTCACACACACATTCTAACTTCATTTAACTTTGTTTATGGAAAATGCCAGCATGTCAACCTCTGACTTCTGTAAGTCACTAACAAATACGTGTAAAGTACTGCAAAATGACACAATGATTAAGCAAAAATACAGCTTTATACTGCATAATTGGCCAGTCTACAAAAAGTGAAACACACAATCCCCACAATCTAAATCACGGCTATGACAATGAAACAATGCAGCAACCGAAACAACAATTCCTACGTATCACTAACAACCAGAGCCCTGCCAGATGTAGTGCTCATTAAAGCCTTCTTATTTATCTGAAAATCCCTCCACACATCTGGTCACATTGAGGTCTGGACAGCCAAGTGGGACACATCTGGAACACAGCAAAGTGTGATGTGTTGTACAGTATTGTATTTGTATGCATCAATTGGTACGATTTGTATTGTATTTCATTTTGTACTACATTTCGTTTTGTACGGTAATCATATCGTAATAGTATCGTTATCGTAGCGTAATCGTAGCGTAATCTTAAATCGCAAAGGTATCATACTCACGCTGTATTGATATGGCAATTATATCAGAATCGTATTGCATCGGTGTGACATTGATTCCGATATAGGTCAAATATGGTATGTTATCAAATTATACAGTTTTTTATTGTATTTTCTTTGGTCGGCTGCTTTGGTAGACATTTCCTACACTCCCAGATATCACCACTCCTAGGCTGACAGCTTCCCACTCATCTCCCAGCCCACAGTGAGGGCGATCGGGCTAACCTGTGTTGGTATAATTCATAATGTATGATTATCCAAATTGAAAGAGAAAGAATCTGAACTGAATGGGGTAAGTCGGCTAGGAAAGTACAAAAGATTTCTATTTACTGTTTAAGATTTAGCCAAACAAAAAGAACAATGAGGAGTTTTAAGGTAAACACACTGTTATTTTTTGGGGTGATCCCACTCGCCTTTTCTGTGAACTACTGTCCTTGACACAGAATACTTCCTGTGAAACTCTTTCCAGATACGAATTGAGTCTGTGCCACTAGTACAAGGTCAAAATAATGGGATTAGCATGTCAACTCCACGACAGTCTAGACGACACAAATATGGTTAGCCACTCTCATTGGAAGAAAAGTATTTTACTGTCAGATGCATGGGATGATGAATGAATGCACGCAGCTGTAGCCACCCTTATAATGGCAACCGACACGTTTTGAATCGACCTAATCAGCCTCTTTTTAACTGCTTCTTTCCAAGTAAACACGTAACTGATCGCGTTCTCTATAGATATATTTGCTCATGTTTCTTTATCAGACTTTGTGTATTTATTCAGGGAAACTGTGGTTGCACAACTGCACACAAATGCCTTTTTTTATTTACTCAAAGCAACAAATATAAAGCCTAAATGTTTTATACATCACAATCAACGATTTCAAATCAGAGTTCAGCCTGATCTATATTCAATACGCATGTCATAATTTAATCTTGGTTTTAAAATTCATATATTTTCTCTTCTGTTTAATTAGAAATGCTGTGTTTAATCTTGAAGTACAGCTGTTTCTAATTTGGATGGTAAAATTGTGTTATCGCAAAGCTATTTGCTAAATGCCGTTCGAATAAAACATTTGTGCTATTCCAGCATCATGCTGAGATTTACAGAACACACACACACACACACACACACACACACACACACAAATCAACATACTCGCACACATCGACATTCAGATGAGCGTGCAGACATGCACACACACACACACACACACACACACACACACACACACACACACACACACACACACACACACACACACACACACACACACACACACACACACACACAGTTAAATTCCAATAACACAATACTTATAAACATGGACAGCGTTACATTCATGTGGAGCTGCTTCTGAGAAGCAGGTGGAGTGAGATCTTTCATAAAGTCTCTGTTACATACTCCAAGCAGAGTGGACTAAGATGCTCTTTACTTTGCCAACGTTTGTTACCTATGGCTTCAGTTTGACCTCTCTGCCCTGCATGGGCCTGGGTGTGGCGTTAGAGAGAGAGCGAGAGAGAGCGGGAGAGAGCACTTAACCTTAAGCTCTCTCTGTATTAGCGGCAAAATGAGTGTGTGTGTGTGTGTGTGTGTGTGTGTGTGTGTGTGTGTGTGTGTGTGTGTGTATGTGTGTGTGTGTGTGTTTATGTGTACTAGTCTCACAGAGAGTTTGAAGAAGAATCGAAGAAACTCCTTACAGAGGAAAACTGTGCTTCGAGGATATGATAACATAAAAAAAGACATGTGCAAACTCAAAAGCCTTCTCTTTCTTCTGCTTTTAATGTGAGTTGACAGATTGTTCAGCCCTACGAAGCCATATGCCTCGGCTCTCTCTCCAAGTAAATTAGACGATCGTAAACACAAACCGCTTGATGATTGGACGGAGATGGAAGTATTACGCTTGAGGACTCATAAAGTCCTTGTTGGTTTCTAGAAACGTGGTCGTGTTGGGAGGAATTCTTGTAGCTTAGCAGTCATTTGTATTTTTCTCGGCCTCCCCTGCAAGTCTCTTCGGATAACAGCTACTGCTAATTGACTGTAAATGTGACAATGAGCTCGATGCTATTTCACTGGTATGAAGAACAATACTCAACTACAATAAAGTAAACTCACTTAACCCTGAGAGATTCCACTCAGACACACCCAGATGTGTTACACACACACGCACACAAAGAGATACCCCAGCCAGGGGTGGACTTCGTGTGGGGGGCTCGTTTGTGTGTGTGTGTGTGTGTGTGTGTGTGTGTGTGTGTGTGTGTGTGTGTGTGTGTGTGTGTGTGTGTGTGTGTGTGTGTGTGTGTGTGTGTGTGTGTGTGTGTGTGTGTGTGTGTGTGTGTGTGAAGGGCTAGCAGGACCACCATGTGTCACCCACACCCTGGGGTGACAGGTTGCCGTGGGTAACATCTTTCAGCGCTGCGTCGTCTGCTGAGGTCACATGATGTGTTTATAGTTAAACAGCCATTTGCTGGTGACCTCCGACCCCTGTTGACCCCCGCTCGCTCTGTCATCCACACTATATGTGTGTGTGTGTGTGTGTGTGTGTGTGTGTAAACATATGTAGGTGTGTGGGTGTGCATGTGTGTGGATATGCGTGTGGTTTTGCATGTGTACATTAGTGCGTGTCTATGTGTGTGCACATATTTGCTTGAGGGTGTGTGTGTGTGTGTGTGTGTGTGTGTGTGTGTGTGTGTGTGTGTGTGTGTGTGTGTGTGTGTGTGTGTGTGTGTGTGTGTGTGTGTGTGTGTGTGTGTATATGCATTAGTCTATGTGTCTATGTGTGTGATCCTACACACACACACACACACACACACACACACCAAACCACAAATTCCCATACTCTAAACCAGACCCAGGGATCACCAGCGTTCACCGTTCGTTACTAAATAAAACCGACCCGAAAGCATGTTTTACTTCCCCAATACGAACTCATCCCTTCCTTGAGAAGTTCAGTTCAGTTCCCAACCGATATGGTAGAGGAACAGACGCCCAGAGGAAGTGCACCACCAGGAACAGGAAGCAGGAAGTAAGGGCAAAACACACAACGCTTTCAAAAACTTGGATTGTTGTTGTTCTTGTAAAATGTGTTGCGCAACACCCAGCGTCTCCTGACCACCAGAGAGACGGTGTGTGTGTGTGGGTGTGAGTGTGCGCGTGTGTGTGTGCCCGGGAGTGTGTGTGTGTGTGTGTGTGTGTGTGTGTGTGTGTGTGTGTGTGTGTGCGTGTGTGCGTGAGTGAGGGCTCCTGGTTCCTCCCTGAGATGAACCGATCAGGCCGGAGAACTATGACCTATGACCCCGGACACCTAACCCTCCACATGACCCGAGGAGGAGCTGAGCAGGTTCACTGAGGCGGAGAAGGATGTGTAGCCACCAGGTGGGTTTAGGTGGCTAGCGAGGTAAATGCTAGGTACATGTTGAGTAGCAAAAGATATATGTAGAAATAAATGATAGGAGAGAGACAGAGAGAGACTATATATGGAAAGAGAAAGTGAGCGAAAGAATAGGGGAAAGTTGAATGATACCATTTTTTCTCTCCCTAGATATATTTATTCTCTCTTGCTCCACAATAAGCTAGAGAGAAATAATTGAACATAGTTTGCCTCCCCTACTCTCTCCCTTCCTCTTTATACTGTATATATATTTATATATATATAATTGTTGTTTGTTTGTATCTCTGTTGCACTGTGAGAAAGAGAGAGAAGTTGATGAATGACACGTATAGTCTCAAACGTAACGCTTCCCACTGAGCCGCTGAAGAGAGCAACACGCGGGGCCGACGCACTTCTACAAGCAGTTAAGCCCCTCATTGTCCCCCGGGTTCTGTCAGGGGCCACACTGCTTTTAAGTCGCTCGGCGAGGACTCAGCGGGCTCACTTCCTGTGGGCTCACTTCCTGTGGGCTCACCTTTGCGCTGCTCCCTCGCTGACGACGGCGGAAGGGAGCAGCGAGGGTGGAAGGTACGCACTGGGCGGCTCTCCCCGGTTCTCTGGGATCCCAACTAAACGTCTGACGCAACGACTTGACGACAAAACGGTTTTGTTTCCTCGCAAGAAGAATCCGACGAACAAGAGTGAGCCGTCTGGGTTTTTTTTGTCCGTGTGTGCCGGACTCTCGCCCAGCACCTGGGATTTCAGACAGGCAGGCAGACAGACCAACGGACAGAGAGACAGACAGACATACACAGACAGAGAGGCAGGCAGACAGACAGAGAAACAGACAGACCGTCAGGTAGACAGACAGACAGAAATGGAGATATACACAGGCAGGCAGACAGACAGACAGACAGACAGACAGACAGGCAGACAGGCAGAGAGACCGTCAGGCAGACAGACAGGCAGACAGACAGAAATACACAGATAAACAGACGTATACAGAGACAGACAGACAGACAGACAGACAGACAGACAGGCCGATAGACCGACAGGTGGACAGGCAGAGAGACCGTCAGGCAGACAGACAGGCAGACATACAGAAATACACAGACAGACAGACAAACAGAAATACACAGACAGGCAGACAGACAAACAAACAGACATACACAGACATGCTCTGAATGTGTGGTACAGACGAGGAAGAGGAAACGAAGATAAGAATGTGTGGGTTTGTTTCAGAGTAAAGGAGGACGGCCCAAGACCACCACGCGTCTCCTAAACCAACCACCGTCTCGCACTCTAGCTGTCTCACTGTGTATCTCCCTTCCTATGTCTCTCACTACCTCTGCGGCTCCCTCCCTCTGTCTCTCACCCTCTCGGTCTCCCTGGGTATCTCCCTCCCTCTGTCTATCACTCTGTGTGCAACTCAGTGTCTGTCTCTAGTTCACTTCATCCATCACCCTCCCTCTTTCTCAGTTTGTATCTCTATCTGCCTCCCGCGCTCTCCATTTACATTGAATCACATTTAGTCGTTTAGCAGACGATTTATCCAGAGCCACTTGCTGAGGTCAATCGAAGAACAAAAAAGGTTCAAGTGCTACAGGAAGTTCCTATAAAACAGCTGGACAGAGTGTAGAGAGGATTAAGGAAGATGACGGCACAGAATAGTTTTTGATGGCCTTATATTTACGTCTCAGAGACACAGAGATTGTAGTCCTACGTCTCAACAAAAGGTGTTTTTACTTCAAAATCAATTTCGCCTTTTGTAAACAGGGAACCCAAATTAAGTCCCATTTCTCTAGGTCACTGTATTAGCAGATTTCCGCTCAAATATATCCTCTTGTAAATGGTGACAACATGTTTATTCCAAGACCCTACGTCGGAGATCAAAAGTCTATCTGTTTATTTAACCAACGACCTCCAATCCCATAGTTGTCCAATAAAAAGACACTTCGATATGGCGCCGAGAGACTGCCGCGTTACACTCATTTTTATTTCTGCGTCTAACCCTATTGATCCGCCCAGAGTCCGTCCCTGGCTGCTTTTAGCAGGGACTCAGCGGTGGAAACAAGCGCTAGAGTTATGGTTCAGCTCCGAGGCTGCACGTAACGACAGACGTTGAGCCCTCCACATCTCGCTGGCTGCTGAAGTGGTCTGTTGCCCCGATCTACAACACAAATAACACACCGCTGTGTGTGTGTGTGTGTGTGTGTGTGTGTGTGTGTGTGTGTGTGTGTGTGTGTGTGTGTGTGTGTGTGTGTGTCCAGCTGGGGAGGTGTACTACATCATGTCTGAGGCACACTGTTTTATTCATGTAAACACACTCTGGCACCCCTCACACATTAATGCACGCACAAACATGCAACCACACACACACACACACACACACACACACACACACACACACACACACACACACACACACACACACACACACACACACACACACACACACACACACACACACACACACACACACACACACACACACACACAATGTGCTGATCACACGCTGGCTGGTTTACATCATTCTGTTTATCTTAGGACGTGTTTCGCTCAGTTAATGCACCTCCGTGTTCCGTGTTCATGTCTCTCTGTGATTCAGTAACATATATATCCGGCTACAGGCTGTTTTTTTTTATGGCAAACAACACGCACGCACGCACTTACAAACACGCGCATACGCGCACCGCTCTCTCCACTTCACTTGAGCGATCGCTCCGCTTATCGCGAGGAAAGCTTGCCGGCTAATTAGACCTCGCGCGATAACGATCGCCCAAGCAGCCCGGGCCGTGCGTCCCGTTACAACAGGGACACGGGAGCTCCCTCCAGAAAGTGTCGAGGTGTCGCCCTGTCATCGGCCAGCCCTTGCTCGCGCATCACGTGGGCTTTGTTGACTATGTGCTCGAGTGGAAGTCGTCGCAAGGAGGATAACGGGGAATTTGATAACAACTGAGCGGAGGCTTAAGTTCCTCCCGCACTACCAGAGAGTAGATTCATCAAAACATACGTGACGTTGTCTGAGCCGATGCAAGGGCTTGATATCTGCTGCTCGGCTCTGGTCTTCATTAGGGGAGAGGAATGAGGGGGCCGCAAGGGGGGTTCCACCCTGTCGCGGCGCTGCGACTACAAAGGGCGTCCAGCGCCAAGTTGGGTCGAACGCGGCCTCGTGGCGATAGTAGGCGGCGGTTGGTTTGTTATAAATAAAAAAAACCGCGGTGTGGTTTCTGTAAGTTGACGAACATAAAGAGGGAAAATGGTCTTATTATTTAAAGTGGACGTGGTTGTAATATGGTACAGAGTTGTATCCAAAAGGCAGTAGGTAAATAAGACAGTAATACTAAGTTTATGGAGGCAAATTAAGTGTACAAGTCAACAATTCAGAAAGTACATAAATATGAACCCGGAATGAAATTGTTTGGGAATTGGGAACAACTACAAATGGGAATGAATACAACTTCTCCCAACATAATAATAATAATCCTTAATAGACTAATAATAGCACATCATTCCATATAACCACTGTAACCACACTATATGAAAAGTGGTTATTTGCGGGCCAATTTAAAAATTGACCCCATTGTCTGTAAAACATCCAGAAGCCAACCGGGCAGCCTTCCATCCCAGCAGCCGAGACGCTGAAACTAAACTTTAATGTTGGAAACAGGATCTGGAGTGTGAGAGCCACATCGTTTGTTGAGCTGGTTTGGCGCTTCTTTATTTGATATATTTCGCAAGACTACTGGGAACCGATTCACACCACGATCAAAGTGTGCACATGTAGACCTAGCTGCTGCTCTGGAATTCATCCCATCCGGTCGGATTTTATTTTTCGATCCGAGTATAAACGTGTTGATATGTGTGTGATACTACAGTATATACACACACACACATATCTTTCGCTTATTTGTAACGAATACAAATAATTGTATTCAGTTGATATGAACCGCCACGCCTTTCTAAACGCAATACAAGAAGAGGGTTATTCATATAATTTAATTGGTCCATTTTCCCCAAAAGAGTTTGAGCCAATACTGGAGAAGTACTTGAGTGTCCACAAGCAATTAAGGAAATGCAGAAGAGGTTTCCAGTAAACTATTGCAGTTACATCAGTCGACTTAGAAAGGCTTCCCGGACCTCCATATTAAAGCAGGATAACAACACGACAGATGCGCGCGCCCCCCCCCCCCCCCCCCCCCCCCAGAACATATTTGGTTTATTCATTGTGCTCTGTTGCCTGTTTTCCAGGACAGTATTTAAATAAAATGCAACAAAGTCCCAGGTTCATCTCCTAATGGAGCTTTACCGAGCTCGACGACAGGTGAGCTGGATGTCACGTGACTCGCTGAGCAGGTGGCTGCAGGATCACACAGGAACATTATGTTGACGTAAATACATGCATATGATGTTATATGAGGTCAGTCCCTCCCCCCCCCCCCCCCCCCCCCCCCCCCCCCACCCGCCCACCCGCCCAGGAACAGGCCTTTACGTGGTTCACATGAGATGGAGATGAATCATCACATTTAAATAACAATCTAAAGCAACAAATGACAAAAGGAGTCCTTTTTTTTTGTACACCGTCTCAAAGTAAATGTTTTTGCTGGTTTGTAAACCAACAAACATCGAGTATTTCAATCATAATGATGACAAAGTATTTTGTCATTGAGTGGCAAGCAACACTAATTGTTGATGGAAATATACAGAAATGGGGATCGTTGCTACTAGACACCAGTCAGTGTGCGGCCGTATCCTCTTGAAGAGGCTTCTCCTCCGGTGTCAACATGTATTCAAGTCTGAAAGTATGATGAATAAAATGTCAAGGTGGTTCGAGTCCTGATAACACCCTGACAGATGCCTCCTATGCAGTGCTTTCTACACGAGGGGGAGGGAGGGAGAGAGGGAGGAAGAGAGAGAGGGAGGAAAATGAAAGAGAGAAGGGTTGGAGGGATGGAGGAAAGGACGCAGGGAGGAGGAGGATGGTGGAGAGATGAGGAGGAAGGTGGAGGAGAGAAGGGAGGATGTGAGATGTGGAGGAGGAGATGAGAAGGTGGATGTGGTGGAGGAGGAGGAGGAGGAGGGAAGAGAGGGGTAGGGGATGAGAAGGAGGAAGAGGAGGAGAAGAAAAGAGGGAGGAAGGTGGAGGAGGTGTCAGAGGGAGATGAAGGAGAAGGGAGGAGGGACTTTGTAGGAAGAGGAGAAGAAGAGAGGATGAAGAGAAGGGGAGACGGAGGAGGAGAGAGGAGTAAAGTGGTCTAATTGCACTCCTCAAGTGTTTAATATTCATGTGAGTGGTGGTGGTGAGGTGTCGTTAGTGCATTACTGCATCTCTCTCTGATGCCGTCTGCCACCCAGACCTGCTGCACTAGTGCTCACCATGTTCCCCTGCAAGATAGATGAAGCAGTCAGACACACATACACACACGCACGCATGCACACACTACATGACGCTGTCAGACACACACACACACACACACACACAAATATACGTGCACCACACCTGCACAGACACACGCATGCACACACACACTACATGAAGCTGTCAGAAACACACACTCAGACACACACACTACATTAAGCTGTCAGACACACACACACACACACACATACGTGCACCACACATGCACAGACACACGCATGCACACACACACACAAACACGCATGCATACACACACATACACTACATGAAGCTGTCAGAAACACACACAGACACGCACACTATATTAAGCTGCCAGACACACAAACACACACACATATACGCGTACACATACATGCACAGACACACGCATGCACACACACTCAAACACTCATGCATACACACACACACACTACATGAAGCTGTGGGACACACTCACTCACACACACACACACACACACACTACATGAAGCTGTGGGACACACTCACTCACACACACACACACACACACACACACACACACACACACACGTACGACTACATCAAAAAATGCATGCATACTTAGGCAAACACACACACACACACACACACATGCAGGAATGTGAACATTGTGCACGGGAAATGTTCCAAGGAGAGTGTTTTAATGTTTGAACTTGTGAGTGGTGGACCATCAGGCAAATGAAAGCAAAATAATGAACCCTGGATTTCCATTTTCTCTTTCAAACAAACCGAAGCACACGATGACAACGGCACCCTTTGAAAGGAAGTTAACGTGTTCCGATTTCATCAATTGAACTACTTAACTTGAAATGCTGGTTACAGCTACCTCTCCATTCACCTTGCACAACGCATACTCAAGACTGTGAAAGAGAAATGGTTCCTATGGCTGAAAAGCAGGAAAGTCACCTTTTGTTGCGGACCTCAAGAGACACGAGACATTGTATTTTGATCAGAGAGAGAGAGCGAGAGAGCAAAAGAGAGAGAGAATCTGGCTGTAGCTCCTCTCTCTGTAGTTAAACTGCGCAGACTATGGTAATAGATCTTTAATTACTGCCAATAAAAGCTAACCATGCTTGAGTGTTTGTATGTGTCTTTATCTGCATGTGGGTTTGTGTGTGTGTGTGTGTGTGTGTGTGTGTGTGTGTGTGTGTGTGTGTGTGTGTGTGTGTGTGTGTGTGTGTGTGAGTCTGAAGTCCAAGTTTAAGTCCTGGGGTCTTTTCAGGTCCCAGCTGTTCCAACCTCTCCCTCCCCCCGTCCTCTCTCCCCCCCTCCCTCCCATCTTCTGTTTGTTGTCTGATCGTTCGGACAGCTACACCACCGTGTGCTCCGTGACGTCCATTTGTCTCCATAACAAGTGTGGGTAAACAACGGGGGCTGATTCTGGGGCCCTGCCGCTGGTGGCTGCTCACCATGGGCCCCCCCAAGGGCCAGGGGGCCGAGCGGGGGAGGCTATTAAGGCCCCGGGAAGGGGGACATAAATCTCCATAAACTTCAGCTTAGCCAAAACCCAGGCCCCCAACCTACTCCCTCCCTCCTTCCCTCCTTCCCTCATCCCTTCCCCTACTACTACCAACCCCAGCACTACCAACACCACCACCACTACGACAACCACAACAACCACCGGCCCCCCACTACAGGCTGTTCATGGCAGCTCAGATAACCCCACCTCCTCCCTGGTTTCACTGGAAGGAAAACGAAAGGGAACTGAGAGAGCTACTTCCACAGGGTTCAAAACAGCTAATGACACACTGTACAGATAGTAACTACAAACTAACACACTGAACAAACACAAATCACATGTTTATTATTGGATCAAACTATTCAATTATTTTAAGGAACCATTGACAGATTAAATTAAACAAATGAAATGTTTTATATCGGATTGAACCAATCTATTCTGCTAAAGAACCACTGACAGACTTAACAACTAACACACAAAACAAATACAACGAAACGTTTAACATTGCATTTGTGTCCTTAACTGGTGGTTCTATCGATCTATTTCTCTAATCTAATCTTATTGAACGAGGGAATGCTATGTAGGTTACCATGGAAGATGTTAATGTTGAACTTGTCTAACCTTGTCCTCATAAGTGACTGAGTCAGCTGAGCTGGTTCCCAGGCTAGCGGGGGTTAAATTCCCTTCTTTGAGCAGCATAAAGGCGCTGAGTCATGGCGTGGCTTTTAGCTCCTTCCCCAATGCTACGTTGCATTTTAACATTGCGCCAGAGAGAGGATTTATGAGAGAGAGTGAGCTGAAAGGCAGAGTGAACTTCTCTCATGGTTTGTGTGTGTGTGTGTGTGTGTGTGTGTGTGTGTGTGTGTGTGTGTGTGTGTTTTCCTGGATACTGTGCATGGTTAAACACCAGTTATGAATAATACACAGGTAGGATGTCAGACACACAGCTGTACAGCACAGAGAGAAGTCACTTTGCTTTTACACTGGAATGAAGAGAGACAAAATTAAGTGTGTGTGTGTGTGTGTGTGTGTGTGTGTGTGTGTGTGTGTGTGTGTGTGTGTGTGTGTGTGTGTGTGTGTGTGTGTGTGTGTGTGTGTGTGTGTGCATGCGCATGCAAGAGTGCTGTTGGTATGTGTGTGTGCGCATGCATGTGAGTGTAGGCGAGTGTTTGCGCATACATGAGTTTGTGTGCTGCATGTGTTTGTGTGTGTGTGTGTGTATGTGCTGTATACATGTTGTGTGTGTGTGTGTCAGCAGATTTGTGTGTGTGTGTGTGTGTGTGTGTGTGTGTGTGTGTGTGTGTGTGTGTGATCAGAAGATGTTCCAGGATGTTTCTCATGAGGAGGAAGTGCCTGCTTCCTCTTTATCTGCCATACATGCCAACATTTCTCCATGTAGCTGATGAATGGCTTTAGCACCACCACCCACTCTGTGTGTGTGTGTGTGTGTGTGTGTGTGTGTGTTTAACAATTAGTTTCCCTTTAAAGGCAAAATTAAAATGTTACATTTACCTTCAACAACCCAATTTCCCAATGTTGTACTTTTACACTCAGAAAATGGAAGTCCGAAAACAAAAGTCCCATCAAATAATCTAAACTGAGAGGTTGAGTATGGATAGATCTGAAGGGTTAGGTTAACTTGGATTTAATCAAACACAATCTTCATTAAGTTTCACCCACCCACATCAACTGTGACTGCTTTCACTTAGCTTTAGCCTTCATTGGACTGTTTTCATCTCGCTGCTATTCCGATTTTGGGAGTACATGACACGAAAGTTAATTGATGGAATTTTGGATAGTAAATGATTGACTATGACAAAAAATGTAGCATACATTATTCTTTACCTACAGTCTGGAATATCTCAAGCACTCCAGTGGGAACTGTGTGTGTGTGTGTGTGTGTGTGTGTGAACAGTTTGCGTGTGGGTTGATTTAATATTCCTCTCATGTATAAAAGTTGGCTTCATTTTGTGGGTAAAAACTCCTCACTCCTGAATCTCTCAAACCCCTTTCTCTCTCTCTCCCCCACCTTCTCTCTCCCTAGGCATTTCTCTCCCCCCTTCTCCCTCTCCCTATGTCTCTTTCTCTCCCCCACTCTCTCTCCCTTTCTTCACTGTCTACCTGGGCCTCTCTCCCTAGGTCTCTCACCTTCTCCCCCACTGTCTATCTAGGTCTCTCCATCCCCCCCTCTCGCTCTCTTCCACTCTCTCTCTCTCTCTCGTGCTGTATCATTTTACCAGGTCACCAGATTTCCCAGAGTCAGCGCAGGGACACGCCGCTCACCTCTTGACTTCTTTACCTCTTGAACTAACAACCCCTCCCGCCTCCCTCCCCCGTCTCCCTCCCCCAACGTACCACCTAAGAATGCCAGCTGTCATTCACACCTTCCCCTACCGCCTTCGGGAAACAACGCTAAGGACGTGTGGGACGGCAAGCGCAAATACCGCAGCGCGCGCACAACGGTGAAAGTAAGCTAACGGCGCGCGGGCGAAAGCCGATAAGCATCGGCGTGTTCCTGGTGTAGCGGAACTCATCAAACATTGACGTCAGAGTAATTGGTTGGTAACCGTTACACTTACTGGCCCATCAATAATGGCACACACACACACACAGACACAGAGAGAGAGAGAGAGAGAGAGAGAGAGAGAGAGAGAGAGAGAGAGAGAGAGAGAGAGAGAGAGAGAGAGAGAGAGAGAGAGAGAGAGAGAGAGAGAGAGAGAGAGAGAGAGAGAGAGAGAGAGAGAGGTGTAGAGTTACCTGGCTCGAGGATAATAGGCTGCAGTGTTAGCCAAGCAATCTGCTGGATAGGGGCTGCAGTTATGTAAGGGGGCAAAATATTTATGTAGTGTCGCATTACTGGAACTTTCGAACTATGGCGAGGGACCTCAATAGGGCCGGGCGATTGAGGAGTCAGATACACGTGTCGCGCATTTAGCGTTTATCTGAAGGATCTCGACCTAATATCTAGTAATGGATTGTTTCGGATCAAAGCATAATGAATACTCTTGGATACTTTAAAGCTGGAAAAGTGGATGGTTTGCTTTAGCGCTGAAGTATTTACCCCTTCATGACCAATATAAGACATAGATTTGTATACAATGTCCATGGTTAATACCCAAAAAACATTCTTAAATTGCCTTCAACATATACGAAATGGAACAATTATCAGTGAAGGGAAACTGAAACAAATCATAATACACACCCGACTATCATCAAAAATATCTGGTAAGATTGAAGCTCAGTTTCTGTCTTCAAAATGTTTGAACCTGCTGCCACGTATTTGATGAATGTCTGACTCAACCTGTCCTTCTTAAAACACGTCAAATCCCTGATTGATAATTCTACAAATCCCAAAAGGTTCCATGGGGTCTCCCTAAAGTTCTTAAGTTGGTGATTTATGACATATCAAAAGTCTGCAATCTGGTTTCTGTGCGACTAGGTTTCCCCTTCTGGGTTTCTGAGACGCATAGGGAAAAGGTTCCTTGCTGGTATAGCTTTATAAACATTCCTCATTCCCTGATTCCCTGCTACTCCATTATGTCCGCCAACATTGATCCATTGGGTCATATGTGATGTAGGATCTCCGTACAGAACATACACTCCATCTTGGGAACGCTACTGAACAATATCCTGGAATGAAGCCGTTTGTCTTGACTTTTCAGAATGCAGGGGCTGAAAGAGAGAGCAAGAGAGCGAAAGAGCGAGAGAGAGAGGGAAATGACTTCCTCTGTGCCGGGTTGAGTTTAAATGGTTTTGGGGATTGCATTGGGTTTGGGATGCTTTGTGGATTTGAGAGTAGCTGCAAGAGCCACCAAATACCTCCAACTGTGAGGAAAGCTATTGTAGGAGTACACCACGTTTGGGGGGTGATAGCAACACAAATTAAACAATTAGTTTTATAGCACCTATAATGCAATTATGGTGCTTGAAATGTGCAAAATCATATTGTGCTTCATATTAAAAGAGGAAAAGATTACCCACTTCGTGACCGGGTCAAACAATACGACAGAAAATAACCATCAAAAGGGAACCTAACCCTAAGCTCTAACATTCTTCTTTCCTTATCCACTCTCTCCTCCTTCCTCTCCCTTCTCACCACTCCTTTTCTCTCTTCCTCCCTCTCTTCTTCTCTCTTCCTTATCTCCTCCTCTTCCTCTTCCGCCCTCCTTCCTTCCTTTCCTCCCTCTCTTCCTTCGTGCCTCCTCCCTCTTCTACTTCTCCCTCCTCCTCTTCCTCCCTCTCTTCTCCTCTCTTCCTTCTCTCCTTCCTCCTCATCTTCCTCTTCTGTCCTCCTTCCTTCCTTTCCTCCCTCTCCTCCTTCATGCCTCCTCCCTCTTATACTTCTCTCTCCTTCTCCTCCTCCACCCTCCATCAGGATATTGAATGTAATAAAGAGGTTCCCAGGGGCCACCTTGGCGTTCTCCTGCCGCCAGGGCCTTGTTCAGTCATGGAGGACCAACTGACTGACAGCTCTCCACTACTCAGGACAGACCACGCCTTCTTTAGGGGTTGGTTTCTGGCTTTCTCAGTAGGCTATAAGATGATCAATGAGAGTGGCTTCTCCCTAGTCAGCCACATATGATTTTTATGGTCGTAATGGTTGTAAACAAATTGCCCCAAGGGGAAAACCAAGACCCTACTCTCTCCAGTTGTCTGCTCATGGTTTCTCCTTCAACACCCTCACCCGTCTCTCTGTCTGCATCCCACCATTGGTTTATTAACTCTTAGCTCTAAAACCTTCCGTCTTTGTAGGTTTCCTTCTCTGTCTCTCTATCTCTGTACTTTTTCAGTCTTTCCTTCTAATTGTTTTTAATCTTTGTCTCTATCCAAGCCTTTCCCTCAGCTTGAATCTCTCTCAGCATATTTATCTCTCTCTGTACGTCACTCCATCTTTATCTCGTTCTCTAGGTCTATCATTCTGTCACTCGTCCATTCCCTCTCGGCATTATCAGGAGCTAAATCTGTCATCGGCACTAGTTCAAAGAGAAAGAACCAAAATAATAAAAGTCCATCTTTCCGTACAGTATGATTCGTGACGACAAGCCTCATCTTGTACTTGGTGAATATGTCTCGGTTTCACGTCATGAAACAAAGATCTCTTCAAGCTAACAAATCCCATACTGGCTCCCTGGCTGGTTCAAAGTCTATGTGAACGACCCAGCGCTGGTATAGCCTGGGTCAAGGTCACGTTTCATTCAGCCATTCCTCTAATGCCAGAAAAAGGTTAAAAGTGACGCAATAAAAGACAGAAAAGGTCAACGTTTCATTTTTCAAATGCATCATTTTATCACCATTCCTATAAACATTCGAAAATAAAACAAAAGTGGGCTTGGCCTATAAATCAGACCATATACATCCGCTCGTCAGTCGAATGACAGCTTTTATGACTTGTCCTTTACTCCCCGTGAACCTCCGCCCCCCCCCCCCAACGACTTGGGACTAATCCCCTTTATATGTGTATGTGTGTGTGTGTGTGTGTGTGTGTGTGTGTGTGTGTGTGTGTGTGTATGTGTATGGGTATGGGTATGGGTATGGGTATGTGTATGTATGTACGTATTTATGTATGTGTGCATGTGTGTCTGTAACTGTGTGTATGCATGCATGTATGTGTGTGTGTGTGTGTGTGTGTGTGTGTGTGTGTAGGTGTGTAGGTGTGTGTAGGTGTGTTTGTGTGTGTGTGTAGGTGTGTGTGTGTGTGTGTGTGTGTGTGTGTGTGTGTGTGTGTGTGTGTGTGTGTGTTTATTGCTCTGCATTAGGTCATTGCTAAACAAGAGCCGGGTGGTTAGGACCATTGATGGCTATTGGTCAGCGGTGGTCGTCTTTGTGTTGCGGAGGCTGGCCGTGCTTTAAGACTGACCCTGGACCCCTGGGGTTTACGAGGGGAGATCCCGCCTCGCTGCGCTCATCGTCTGGATGCTTTAAAAGGGACGACCACCCGGGGAAGAGAGCAGGACTGCGAGGAATCTCATCAGGCTGAGAGCTCACGTGAATACCAGCAGAATCTTACTGATATTTGGGTTTGGTTTTACTTCAGAAATGTGCATTTATAAATTGTGCTCTTTTTTTTTTCGTTAGCCCTTATTTGCAGAAAATTCCCCACACGTTTATTTAAACATGTATTTTGTTGTATTCTATTGCATTACATTTACACTTTAAAAAAAATTAATAAAAGAACAATATGCTTTTTCAAATTTAATTTCCCTTTTAATCTTTTGGTCTCTTATTTTCTTGTTTGACTGTCACTGTCTGAACAATCTCCGTGTTCCCTTAACAGGTAGGTAAGTAAGTAGTCTTGCTATCGCTGCTTGCTAGCTCCGTCTTAACACCCAGAATGCTTGGCCCCCTGGAAAATCCCACACAACATACCCTCAACTTGGACCAAGTCCACTGAAACAACACCCGATAAACTGATACGACTAGTACCTATTCTTTATTAGTCTGGTTGGTTATGAACTGTTATCTACTCATGACTCATTGTTAATGTTGTATTACAAATGGGGCAAGATAGTGGTTACTGTGTTCCCAGACAAAAGTTACTGGTTTAAAACCCCAAAGTCTTCAGTCTACCTGTAGAAATCCTTGAGAATGTTACCTTGACACCTAACTGCTCCTTAACAATGATCATTAATTTATCCAACAATGAATTCACTGTAAAGCCCGTTGGATAGAAGTCTCTGCTTAGTAGTGAAAACATAAACAATCTGTTAACTGAGAAGAGCAGTGTGGATAACCAATATAGAACTACAGTGAGGTGATGATGATGAAGATGGAGGATTTATTAAATTAAGAAGAAAAGGTAAAGAACACATTTAAGAGGGAGAATGGAAGAGATGCATGCTGGATATTATCATTGTACTACTCGTACTGCAAAACCATGAGTTTTATTTTCACGGTTGCACGTCTCTATAAAAACATAAAAACCATTTCAGAGCTAGACCCTTCATTCAACATTCCGACATTGGCAGCAACGTTGATGTATTGTATGGTCTATTTAATGTTTAAATTGTTCTCAGCCTCAAATACTTGAATCCAACTACAAATGTAGTACATTTTTCTGACAATGTGTTTTTTTGTTTCTCCTGTGATCAGGTGTGAGTAACACTTCTGCCTGTATCTCCCCTTTAAAACCAACCACGTGCCAAACAAACACATAAGCAGAACAACAACAAGAAACAAACAAACACGCAGTCCTAAAATGATGATGGGGTCATGTAGATTATTCATGTTACTATGTGCGTGCGGTCTTGCCTCTAACCCACCCCGCATAGTTTGTTATATTAGATTGTCGGCTCATTAATATGAATAACAGATTAGAGAAAAAGGAGGCCACTGAAAAATGCATGCTATCCCGTTATGCCAAAAACTAAAACAACAACAACAACAGCATACACCCAATGCAAAAGAGCTAACAAAGCCTAGCTAGCGGTAGCTGTAGCAAGGCTTGTTCTATGGGCGTCATCCAGGGGCGATTCTAGGATGAGACCTTTAGCTCAGCCACTAATGAGGATGTGACATGCACATAGTGCCGCGCAAACACGCTCAAACCCCTGCTAAATCACTCATTTTAAAGAAAATGGCTCGAGAATCAAACCCAATGATGGCGCACAGGGAGAACCACGGTAGGTTCTTCGGCTTGGGGCTCCGGACAACTTTCCAGAGCCCCGTTGAATGCCCTAGGCCAGCATTCCGCTCGATTACAGCCAGTCTCGATTGCTTAGGCCTGTCCTTGGGATACCGGTATTAAATAAAAACAATAAAAAATAGCAGGGTACCCTGCTACTGAGGTTTTACCGGTTTTATTTTCTGATCCGTATTTTAACCACTTGCATATGAGTAATGAATGTCATCTTTGAATATCTGCTACTTTAATCATTGTATCTGACTAAGTATTGTATAATATTGATAATTAAATTGTTTTTTAGGGGTGCTGAGATTATATTTAGGGGCGAAAAGAGTCAAAGAACTGCAATGATTGACTGTAATATTACAAACAGTTTAATTTAAGTACTTTTACATGCTATATACATTTTTGGATTGTTACTGTACCATGTTTGCTTTTCTACTTCAAATTTGCTTCATATTTGTGTATCCTATTCTTGCTTTTTGCGTGGTCTTGCAATATAAATGTTCATATCTCATGCCGATACAGCCCTTGAGAGAGACAGAGGTAATGAGAGAGCAAGAGATGTAGCGAGAGAGAGAGAGAGAGAGAGAGAGAGAGAGAGAGAGAGAGAGAGAGAGAGAGAGAGAGAGAGGAAGAAGAAGAGCGGTAGGGAGAGATAATCTCCAGGTATCATTGCTTCTCAGCATGGAGCCAGTGTGTGTGTGTGTGTGTGTGTGTGTGTGTGTGTGTGTGTGTGTGTGTGTGTGTGTGTGTGTGTGTGTGTGTGTGTGTGTGTGTGTGTGTGTGTGTGTGTGTGTGTGTGTGTGCGTGTGTGCGTGTGTGTGTGTGCGTGTGCAGATGTCTGTTGGCGCTTCATCTATAAACGATGGAAACTGCGTTCCTCTCGGCCAACTGAAACAAGAATAGTTCCTCGTTGAGTGAGAAACAATCGGATTTATACATGATTGGAATAACAAAATAATAGTTTTCACTGCAACACATTTCAACTTTGTCATTTAAGTGTGCTATTTGTCAAAAGACAGCCTTTGGATCATGTTTCACAAATGGATTGCAATTCCTATAAATTAAGATCAAAGCTTTTGCCAGGAAAAATGGTAAACATGTTTTCCTTGTTTGAATGTACTGTACTGTGATTTTACAGCACTGTTGCTGCCCAGATAATAAGCCAATTGGATCAGACAGAAGTCCACAATGAGCTCCTGGCATGCTTGAATGACTTATTGTTTTATGTGTGTGTGTGTGTGTGTGTGTGTGTGTGTGTGTGTGTGTGTGTGTGTGGGTGGGTGGGTGGGTGGGTGGGTGGGTGGGTGGGTGGGTGTGTGTGGGTGGGTGGGTGGGTGGGTGTGTGTGCGAAATAACAGCGTGTGTTAGAAAGAAAAACTGTGTGAGGGAATGAGAGTGAGAAAGAGAAAGAGAAGAATCAAGAGAGAGGAAAGAGAGAAAAGTAGAAAGCGAGAAAGGGATAGAGCGCGAGAGAAGCAAAGATGGAGAATGAGTACAAAAGAGAGGGAAGACAAGAAAGAAAACCCAGGCAGTGTGCGAAATACCAAGTGTGAATCGGGGGGGGGGGGGGGGGGGGCAGTGGCTTCAGTTGGGAGGGGCTCAGTGTTGTTGGGGGGGGGGGGGGGGGGGGGGGGCGGTTGCAGATCTCCCAAACAGGGGGACACAAAGTAGGAAGTCTAAATTGAACTAAGCATGCACTCGTCTCTGAGAAGTTCTCCACCGCAGATTTTTATAAAGTAAACTGAAGTTTAATCTTTGTCCCGCCCCTTCACCATAGCGTAAATCCCCCGCCCACACGCGAGCCTTCCCACAATCCATTGCCCCCACACGATATCGCCTCCAATACAAAGTGAATGGGAGGCGTGAGGGCACGCGTTTGGTGGGGCCGGCCGTACCTCTAATTAACTGAGCATTCAACATGAAAAAAAACAAAAAACTCTCTCAAACCCAGATTGCCCATGGATCCAGGCACAAACGAATCCACCATCAAGGTGCTGGAAAAAAAAAAGAAAGAAGAGAAGCTATGAAAAGCGGACGACAGCTTAGAAGCAAGTTCCGGATCAGCACGCTAGAAGTTCAAGCTAGCGCAGGACCCCGATTTGGGTAGCGCACTGTGCACCCGGTTCTGTCAGCAACAAAGCGAATGTGTGTGTTCCGCTTTCTGGACCCATCATCAGAGCTCAGTCTGAGAAGCTTGATCGCCGAAAACAACACCCTTCAAGCTCCTGTCAAGGCCAGTGATGGGTGGCTAGACCACTGTTAGCGAGAGCGCCGTTTCAGGCGAAGTGAGGTCCGTAGCTTCCGTTTGCAATCCGTTTGTAGTTTTTTTCCAACTTTTTAGATGGCCAGTAAAAAAAATAAAACACGTTTTTAACGAGACCCCGGGAAGAACGAGGTCATCGTTATATTGACCGCGTTATGGCACTGTTTAAAGTGTATAGCGATACAGCGTAAGATTAGAGATAAATACTATATTGATCCTGATGAAATGTATTTTTTCCAGACACAATATACGTCAGAAGAGAAAAAAAACGAACAAGAAAAAAGTATTTGTGGGGTTGCAATGCTGAATAATTGGCCACTTTTTTGATGGATTGCAACCATTTAAAATAGGATTTTCATATTCCAAAAGTAATTCTTGTTGTGAAACAAACTTGTTGCTATTCAACATCGAACACAAGGCCACATAGTTTTAGTTTATTTTCTAAAATAGAATAGACCCTTCAGCCTAATTGCACATTTTCCATTGCACATTTCCTTAAATGCTATTATGGAATAAATTGCTAAGACTGAACGCTGGAAGAGAAGACCAATCAAAGTAGTAGTAGGAGATGGAGGCCACGGGCAGGTCACGATCTGGTCAGCGACAGAGACAGAACGTTTCATTCAGCGATGAGGAGAGCCAGAGCTGTGTGCCGTGAAGGATACGCAGGGGCCGTTTCTGGATTTTCTCTGCTAAAATGTAGATTGTAGACTTGCTTTGAATGAAAGCGCACGCTAAATGACTTACTGTGAATGGAGATGGGAGTACATTTTCGTCTCTTTGTGGTTTAGTTGTGTACATATGCTGCTTTTTATCAAAGTAAAAAATATAAATATTTTAATCGTAAAATATCAAATTAAGGTAACCTTTAGAAACCATGGATTTATTTCCCTACTTATTGCCCTTCATGGATGATAAGATCGGAGGTCTCCTTGGACTAACAGCACTCCATAAATGGCCAATAGGAGAGGTGACAATACACTTTTATTGTGAAGAGAACCCTGGAGCTGTATTTGAATGATGGATGTCTGAATGATTTGAATAGAAACCAGTTGGAGGCAACCCAGTCGCCAGAAGGAAACTTAACTATTTGTACGTTTCTGCAAACCACGGATACTTTGAATCTCAACATTTATGAACCAAAAACATGTTTATATCAACGTCTCTAGATATGTGTATAAAAAAGGAAAATGTTCAAAGGCTCAAAGGTGCATCGCCGAAGCTCGACTGGCGCATTTCTCGGTTCACACGAAAGGAGGTTTGGCGATGTTAGTTAGTGATGTGCGATTCGTGAATGATCCGCTCTTTTTGAATGAATATTTCTGTGCGATCCGGTACTTGCGATTCATATCTGCGAGTGGATCGTTCATCTCGTTCTTTCGTTCTTCGATTTCTTGTCCATGCGCGTTCTCTTAAATTGTGTTTGTGTGTGTGGGTCAGTGTGTGTTAACGCCCAACGGGAATTAATGTAATTGGTGGGTGATCTAGGGGTCTAGCACACTTGGGAATTGAGCTAGAGACCCGGGGTCTCTAGCTCAACCGGAAGTGAGGCAATCCCTCCCTGAGAGGTTATCCGAAGATTTAAAAGAAACACCACTCATGTGAGACTAGAATGGTCTACTTAAATTGTTCATTTTTCACTATACAGCCTGCAGGAAAGAAAACAGTAAGAATGTGCGGGCAAAGTATCTAACATGTGTCTTTTGCAGTCCATCTTCAGACAATGTGGTTCCGCCACCGCAGACCCACGTCCGTAAAATCAGCCGTCGCCTAATGACATAGCCTAGTGTTAGTGCAGTCGGATTCTCTTGGCACAGCGGTTGTCTCTTCCTAAGTCCTCATGCATTGTCCGTCACATCTGCTTTCCTTGACCTCATGACGCTTTCGATCAAGGTCAAGCAAAATACACTAGGAAAGGACACAGGACGTGACTTCTTTGACCATTCGACCGTAGCCCTGTTGTTGCGCCCGCTGTGTGTTCCCACGGTCCCACAGTGTGGAGCGTGCGGTCCCGGCGATCTCCCTGGCGAAGCTGGTAAAACAACCGTGTGAGGAGTGCGTGCGCAAGAATGGACGGCAAACTCCTCTGCCAGTTCGCAGAGTGCCGCCCTGCGCACGGCGTCGACTCTGTCCTCGCAGAAGGTAACTGCTGCCGTGAATGCCCAACAGGTACGTGCAAGTCGGCCTACAGCTGCTGACAACAGCAACGTGTCAACAATTTCTTTAATTGAATAAAAAGAAAAAGGCCACTCTATTCCCTCTAACAAATAATCCTCAGAATCTATATTTGTTTTATAATAAATATTGAATCCTCGGAATACAGAATTCATAGCTTGCCATGTTTACCTGTTCTTTATTGGCATACAATGATTACAACCAGGGCGGTAGAGGTTAAAAAAAAAAGAGGTAGGTAACCGGATTTCTGAGATCAAGGTAAGATGGACCACAATATACCGGTAATGAAAATATCCCAAATTTGTTAGTTTTTTTGTAGAATGTAGGACAAACAACCATAAGTACAAAATGTGAAAATACAAACTGCATCTAGAGTGAGATTCTGAACATTCTGCAAAGTATGTGAATAGGGAGCATGACTCTCAAAGAATTTCTCTCTGTCTCTCCTCTCTCTGTTCCTCCTATGTGTTTCTCCTTGCTCTGGCTCTCCTCTCTGTCTCTCCACTCTCTCGTTCATACGGTCGTTTTGGACGACAATTACAAACTAGCACGCCGATTTTTATTTATTTATAAAAGCGCACGTTGTTTTGAGACAGATGAAGCTCTATATTAAAGCGTCAGAGGCTTCATATAAAATCGATTCCATCACTATTATAACATTGATAATTATTATCAGTACTAATTGGTACACAAAACTATTAACTTTTTTTTTAATGAATGCTATAGGTTGTTTACTTTTATGTAAAAATAAGTTCCACAATGGTATTCATATTATACATTTTACTATGATAAGAGGGACCTCTGTATGTATATCTGTCCTTCAATATGCAACCGTTCACCCGATTGACTTGTTTGGGGGGTTAGGTGGGGGTCTGACCCAGAGGGAGCCCAGACCCAGGGGAAGGAGGGTAGGGGGTACACGCTGCCCCTACTGGATACTAGCACGGGTTAGCACGCCACACTGTCAGAGGCTATCAGCATCACACATTCTTACGATCAATATCTTCCCCCTTCAAGACCACCGCCAGGGTCTGTGTGTGTCCACAAATAGAACTCCACACACTTTTACTCTTTTTTTCACCCTCTCTCTCGCTCTTTCAACAACATACTTTTCTGCCTTTCTCTCCCTCTCCCCTTTTCTATCATCCTCCCTGTCCATCTCTTCCTCTCTATTTCACTCACTCCCGCTATCTCCGTCTCCCCATCTTTTTCTCTCACTTCCTCTCTCTCCCGCTCCTCACCTCTGCTTCAATGCTCTCTCTCTTCCAACACCCCATCTCTTTATCTCTCCCCCCTTTCTCCCTTTCTTGCGCTCATCCTGCCAGTCTCTCTCTCTCTCTCTCTCTCTCTCTCTCTCTCTCTCTCTCTCTCTCTCTCTCTCTCTCTCTCTCTCTCTCTCTCTCTCTCTCTCTCTCTCTCTCTCTCTCTCTCTCTCTCTCTCTCTCTCTCTCTCTCTCTCTCTCTCTCTCTCTCTCTCTCTCTCTCTCTCTCTCTCTCTCTCTCTCTCATCCTCAAAAAACATTGACCATAAATGACTTACAGGGCATGAAGACAAGGGAGCGATTCCTCCTCTTTGAGTAACCAGGTAGATATTTACAGCTTTGCTTTCTCCTTGCCAAATTGTACTGCGTGTAAAATGCTGCATGTATTTTGTTCAATGAATATTCAGCATAACCACAATTCCAATATTTATTTTGGAATAGCAATGTTTCTTTGAGATTTTTGTTTTGTTTGAATTTGAATTTTTTGGAAAGAAAGACATTTGTGGGGTTTCTAGAGATGGTTAAACCAACACACACACACACACACACACACACACACACACACACACACACACACACACACACACACACACACACACACACACACACACACACACACACACACACACACACACACACACACACACACACACACACACACAGAAACACTGATTTATAGCATACACAAACGCAAAATCAATATTCTGCAGTCCCTCTCTCCACACACACACACACACACACACACACACACACACACACACACACACACACACACACACACACACACACACACACACACACACACACACACACACACACACACACACACACACACACACACACCTCCACATTCCATTCAAGTCTGTCAACAACTGTGGTTGTGGTCGATTTGAAATTATTTTAATCACTTTTCTGTCAATAGCCTTGTGTTACACTTCACTTCTGGCTCAAACAACTTTTCAAAATCCAACTAAATAGGTACAGAATTGTAATGGCTAGTTGTCCACCGAAAACACAGAGAGGCTGACATAAACCCCTGCTAAATACAACCATCAGTCAATTAATTAAGGAATAAAGCACAACACAACAATACAAGGTCAACTATGTGTGACCTAGATGATAATTACCACACTGAAATTACAGCGCTGTTTTTTTTTAAGCTAGCTGGGCGTATTCACAGCAGCTGCTAAATGACTCTGCAGCTAACGCCGCAACGTGAAATGCAACACAGCTCACGAAGGCAACGTGTGGCATTTCCATTAATTAAACCATACATCGGTTTAATGTTTCTGTAATGATCAACACTGACATGCAGGTAAAGAATGAACGCCACGGACTGCACAGTGACAACTGGGGGGTGGGGGAAGGGATCTTTCTCAGGCTGCTCTCTCAACACGACCGTTGTGTTGTTTTTTTCTGGTCTCCACACCGCTGCTTTCTGAAAAGAATGGAGCGTCCCCTGTCGCAAATGAATCTGTTAAGCGCGGTCCATTCAGCCAGCGCTGGGAAATCCTGACTTTCTTCCACTCCGAGCGCCGCTGAAAGAGACCGCTACGTGACTGAATTCCGGAACGAGGATTCCAGAACTTTCACATGCCCGCCGCTCACTTTGAGGACAATGGTGCCAATGTGAAAGATATGGGGTTTGTATTTTTCCTGGCACCTTCAACGGCAGCTATTTGTTTTTTGTGTGAGTTTCAACGCCATTCTCGTCTGAATTCGCCTTTCACCTGCCTTATTGATAAGCGCTCACTTTGTTCAAGGTATTTATGATATAACATGTGCCGAGCAGGTGAAATTAAAGCTCTTTTGTCAAAGGAATATACCTATATAGCATTGGACAGACTGGCGTCGATGAGTCACTCAAAGCAGTAGGGAAAAAGTGTTATTCCAAAGCTCCCACTGTTAAGTTAATGAAAATAAAATAAACTCAGGATATCACATCACTGCTCGATAGACGCTCATTTATAGCCGAGGAACATAACCAGCTCTCACAGAAGATCCATAAAAATAGGAATAGGAAACTCTAATCGCACATTTAAGCACATGGAGAAAAGGTGGCAGCGATCAACGAGGGGAAGGCCCCCTAGCTAGCCTAGCCTAGCCTTGTGTTGCCTATGGATGGAATGCTAAAAGACAGCGTTAACACACTAACGTCTGTGCGTTGATGTGTCCATGTCCAGCTGGGGTGGCTGTCAGTTTAGGAGACAAAAAAGGTAAATCTTTTTCAACACTGATCCCAAATGACAGCTTCCCCCTGCACAAGATGCTATTAGAGTAGATAAATAGCATGCATCTCGTCTTAACTATACAGCAATACACTTACCAGGAAATCCTTTGAAAACAATTGAACGGTTCAAAGAATATCAACAATTCTTTCATTTAAATATATGGACATGGGTAATGAATTACTAACTTAACCCTGAATGTGTTTTGTTTTGATTCAGACTCGAGGAGAAATGTAATGCAAGAAGGACACCTGAATAGACTGTGTAGATTAACCTGCCTTTTGGTGTAAAACATGCATATTTGCAGCTCATGTGTATATGATGAAGGCACCATCCAAAAACGTTCTTCCTAAACTAGCATACACTCTATCTGTAACTCGTCTCCAGATATTAAGTTATATTTCACAGATAATAGCGTTATCTGTAATGTCCATTCATAAGAGTCATTCAGAGAAAAGTCTCAGCTCCTAGATAATGTGATCAGTGTGACAGCTCTGTTTGGTGGTGATGGAGGAGGAGGGAAGAGATGAGGCGCCATGACAACCACTACTAACACACGGACCAGGAGGCTAGGCTGAGTTCGCTCTCGCTCTCTCGATCACGCTCTCTCTCTGAATTA
The DNA here is from genome assembly GCA_026745465.1 of Lota lota. Lineage (NCBI taxonomy): Eukaryota > Metazoa > Chordata > Actinopteri > Gadiformes > Lotidae > Lota > Lota lota. Next base: position 1,209,004 of record JACYXH010000522.1, read on the forward strand.
TCTCAATCCTTCTCTCTCTTGTACATTTGCACACACATTCCTTAAAATGTACACTTTCACACACATGCATGGACATAGTATAGACATACAAAAACCAACACACATACACTCACACAAAATGACCCACTTTATACCCCTGGTAGACATGTCAAATAAATAAATAAATGATGTCCGACAGGAAGTGACATTGGAAGACTGATGATCATGAAAAAAAAACACTACAGAGTGTGTGTGTGGGCAAAGGCCTTCACACCATCTAATATCTAATACTCTGTCACTCCATATACAAGGCTTTAGCCAGTGATAAATGTTTCAAATGGCTGATAATACTTTTAACACCCGCCAAAAATGTTATATACCCTTACATCTATACATATCTATATATCTATACCCACTCATCTATTCATCATCCATCCATCTGTCTATCTTCAGCATATACCATCCATCTATATATCTATCATAAAATCGTCCATCCCTCAATATCTACACCATCATCCAGCCATCCTTCCATCACAATAACCATCCATCCATCCCTCCATCTGGATAACCATCCCTCCCTCCATCTTGATAACCATCCCTCCCTCCATCTGGATAACCATCCCTCCCTCCATCTTGATAACCATCCCTCCCTCCATCTGGATAACCATCCATCCCTCCATCTGGATAACCATCCCTCCCTCCATCTTGATAACCATCCATCCTTCCATCCCAATAACCATCCATCCCTCCATCTGGGTAACCATCCATCCCTCTATCTGGGTAACCATCCATCCCTCTCTGGATAACCATCCATCCCTCCCTTCATCTTGAGAACCATCCCTCCCTTCATCTGGAGAACCATCCCTCCCTCCATTTTTATAACCATCCATCCCTCCATCTTGAGAATCATCCATGCATCTATCCATTCACAAAACAGTCCAATGATCGCTATACCCATCAAACCATCCACTCAATATGTCAGCTATCATTAAGAGCTTCCTCTGCCACTAAAATTGTCTCATCATCTGACGGGTTTCCACGATAAAACGTGTGTGTGTGTTAAACTCATCACATGCAGTCTGACACGGGGGCCACGGATACGGAGGATACAATTTAATACCCAGACGTCTCAGGGCTGCAAACGCTTCTAGGAACCTCAATCTCCGAAACGAACGAAAGGGGAAGAGTACCAAGCAACTCATCTCTGCTCTGAGATATCTCAATCATCTTGGCTATTCATTTCCTCAGAGCACCTCACATGCTGTTGTTGATGTAGCGAGGAACGAAACATTCCGCCTCCTTCTGAAGGTCAGGCTAACCTTATAAGCGGTCAGATCGTTTAGTTGTGCAACTCAAGGACTACAAAGTAAATATGAATCATAGGGACTGAAGAGCCTGTTATTAATGTTTCTTCTTCAACCTCAGATGTACTTAAAATAATTTTTTTCCAAGGTATTGCCAATTACTGTTTATATATATATATATATATATATATATATATATATATATATATATATATATATGTTTACAGTTAAGGTATGGTCTTTCGTGGACAACCAAAACTATGTTGCCAAGTAAATGGTTGGCTTGAAGCATTGTAAATAGAGCATCTTCTGGATATAGCAGCTGTTGCTCTTGTGAGAAGCTGTATTGATTGCTTGGGTTTCACCAGTGAGGACTTTCTCCCAACTGTTTGGTTACAGGGTTTGGTTGTTTTTTATGCATTTCAGGGTCATTGGGGCTTTAAGTTGGACTTCATAGTGGTACAACATAGGGAACTGAACATATTGAAGGCATACTTGCTAATTTAATGACAGACTCCTATGGTAGTGGAAAATCAAAATATAAAAACTCTACCAATATAAACAATAATTAGGATGCCTAAGAAGTGTTGATTCTTAACCAATCCCTAAGGACTTAATATTTACATTCTTATTTAAAAAATAAATTAACATAGTCTCTGATCCTGACTTGCTCAACTGGTAGAGCAAGGCATTAACACTGCCAGGGTTAGGGGATCAATTCCCCATGAAAAGAATGTTTGTCCTCACGGTATTGTAGCCTACGATAAAAGCATCAACCAAATATATGCAATATAGGATGCAAATATATTTGCATCCTACGATGAAACTGGCATTCAGTTCATTCATCTAATGAGTGATTTGTTGTAATGTTTCCATTGTGACGCCACGCCCACTTCCTGGTCTCCAGCCTCTGACCACGCGATTGATGACACAGACACTTGCCAAACTATTTCCTCTGACAAAACACACACGGTGGGGGGGTTAGGAAAAAGTCAGGGAAAAGAAAGAAAGAAAGAAAGAAAGAAAGAAAGAAAGAAAGAAAGAAAGAAAGAAAGAAAGAAAGAAAGAAAGAAAGAAAGAAAGAAAGAAAGAAAGAAAGAAAGAAAGAAAGAAAGAAAGAAAGAAAGAAAGAAAGAAAGAAAGAAAGAAAGAAAGAAAGAAAGAAAGAAAGAAAGAAAGAAAGAAAGAAAGAAAGAAAGAAAGAAAGAAAGAAAGAAAGAAAGAAAGAAAGAAAGAAAGAAAGAAAGAAAGAAAGAAAGAAAGAAAGAAAGAAAGAAAGAAAGAAAGAAAGAAAGAAAGAAAGAAAGAAAGAAAGAAAGAAAGAAAGAAAGAAGACTGTAATGTTCTCTACTGTCAGGTTGTGCAGACAACCTGACGTGTGTGTCAGGTTGTGCGGCAGGGGCCCACCAGACTGCTTTGATTAAAGACTCAGGAGTGCTGGGGGGGCTGGTCTCTCCAAGGCCCTCTCCACATGGGAAACCAAACACTGCCCCACTGATGGGAAATCATCACACATCTGCATGGTTAAACATGGTTACGTGTGCATCACTCACACTTGAATGGCATGTACGTTTATCCCAAGAGAAAAAGGCTCCGGGTTTGAACCCCGATGTCCGCGGTCTACCTGCAGATGTAGCTGAGAAAAAAGACTGAACAGGAGATTAACAGAGCGAGAAGTAAACGTGTGAGACCGAATGTGTGCGTGCGTGTGTGCGTGTGTGTGTGCGTGCGCGCGTGTGCGTGAGAGACATAGTCTTAGTGTCCAGATCTTTCCAGAACCGTTCCACCAGCCTCCCTACTGTAGTTCTACCGGCCATGCGTTGTCGCCACGGACGTTTTCAACTGAACCAGCCAATAAGCAGAGGTCAGCCCTGAGAGACCTTTAACGTGTGCAGTGCATGTCAACGTGCACGTCAACGTGCACACGTACAAAACCCAGATGGCGAGACGTCATGAAGGCAGGGGGGTGCGCTTGGAAGATGCTATACAAGAGGGGTGGAGGTAAACCGTTTCATCCTTGTTTATAATAGATTCACCATTTAATCATTTAGCAGACGCTATAGGCCTTGTACATCACAATGCATCATGAGAATTTACTTCATTGCCATATTGAGAGCACTCAATAGAGTTGTAGCAATGTAAAATCCTAATTTAAGGTTAAACACGCCATAACCTAGGCTAATGAGCACTTTGGTTTGCCACATTTTGCATGGAAAACGCTGTGGCAGTATCAAACACAAAGATGACGCCCCAGGATGACAAATCATTTCAAAACGAATTACCAAACAATGACCAAACAAACAGTACTTCCAACATTAACATTCCGATGCTCCTATGCCCCCAAAATGGCGGTGGTCATTGTGATGTGACGTCGCGGTGTACAAGCCCCAATCATCCATAGGGACAGTGAATTCGGATACATGTTCAATACACACATTTATTAGTGTGAGTGCGTACTGTGTAACTCAATAGAAGGTGACAGTGGACCGTGACAGTTGATACAGCAGACCATACCATGTGAAACACTAGATCATACCATGTGACACACAATGGACCATACCATGCAACAGGATGGATCATACCATGTAACAGGGTAGATCGTACCATGTACCAGGGCGGCCCATATCCTATGACACAATGGACCGTACCATGTCACACGGCGAGACCGAACCATGTGATACAATGGAGCGTACCATGTTCCAGGTGCATGGTTCCCTCCTCCTCCTCCTCCTCCTCCTCTCTCCTCAGCGATCCAGAGGAAAGCATCTGCCTGTGGCGCCGCTCTGTGCAGAAATCAGAACCTCCACATCTGCTTCCACTCAAACCAATCAGGAGCGTGGCTCGGCTACGGCCCGGCCGTGTTATTAAAGGCTTTCTGGGCCCTGTGGAGGAACGAGCCTGGCCCAGTCATCCACTGCTCTCCTCTGAGGAGGATTGAGTGTGATGTATACAGACGTGGAATTCCTCAGTCCAGTTGTTTTTCTAAAACTGGGTCGCAAAGCACTTGGAACTTTTCCAGATTCCGGGACTGTATGCTTTGGTTGTTCTCGGCCTCACTTGTGTGCACTGTAAGTCACTTTGGATGACGGCGTCTGCTAAATGACTGCATGGAAATGTGAATTACAGTATGTCAAGCGCTGACCCACGGACACCTCAGCCAAAAGGGTTTTTAGCGAGGGAAAAGGCCTGTAAAACTGAATCAATCTGAATCACAATATTTCATGTGCAATACATACCCTTGAGGCACTCAATATATTACTATACGAATTTGTGTATTTTTATGTGTATTTATATATTTGATATATATGTACATTTTCATTTTATATTCTTTACCATTTTGTGTATATTTATCGCTTTCCTGTACGTTTGGGTTTTTATATTCTTACTTCATTTCCGTTTATCTTAAGCAGTTTAATTGTGACAAACACCAGGGATTAATGAAGTATTCTGAATCTGAAATGCCATCATCACTGCATTGGGCAGAAATTAGGCCACCATTCAATATCTGTGCTCTGCACGTAACCGACAACTATTCAGTGTAAAACTGAGCTTTGAAGTTCACAACATAACGACAACTGTGCAATCATCTCTGTGCGTACACATCAATGGTGATTGATTTTAAGCAAAGTATTAAAGTGGTGGAACTGTTGAGCGTGGTGGCTTTCTCAGCCAACTGGACACCAAGAACCATCACCAATCAGCCGGGATTCATCAGATCTTGGTTCCTTTATTTGGCTTTGGGCAAACTTTGCCGAGTAGTGTGTCCATCATGAGCCAGGGGGCTTTTAGGAAAAGGGAGAACGAGAAAAAAACACCATCACCCAGAATCACTAAGAGCCAAACTTGGAGCACTTCTTTCCCCGGGCCCCCAGTCCGGCTCCCGGGAGCATCTCTGTGTGCTTTTAAATCATTTGGGGGAGAACACTTCGGAAACTTAATAATTCACTGTAGCTTATGAGGCGGACTCTCTAGGTCCAACACAGTGTGACATTTCTAGTTTTGTCACCCTGTGTCTCTTCCAACCTCCTCCCCCTCCCCTTCCTCTCTTTGTCCCCCACCTCTCCCCCTCCCTCCCTCCCTCCCCGACTCTCTGCATCTCCCTCCCAACTTCTTCGCTCCCTCTGCCTCTGTTCTCTCTCTTGTCTGCTTCAATCACATCAGCTCTGGGGTCTGTGTTGGCAAAAGCAGGCACCGTCTGCCCAAACTTATTTCAGACAAGGCTCCATGTTCTCTCTTACACTGCAGCCTGAGTGTGAGCTAAACGGGGAGGCTACCTCGTGGGGGCCAGGGAACGAGTGAAGAGTGGGGGAGGGAAAGAAGTGAAAACGTGTCCACTGATTTTTCCCTCTCTGCGCCTGACGTGTGTGTGTGTGTGTTTTCACACCTATTCTGTCTTTGCCATCTGACCTACATATTCGCCCTTGAGTCTAGAATTCCAGCGTTGCGATTCGTTGACGGCCCGCGATAGGCCCGCCCGCTGTTAGTAGGTGGTGGATGGCTGCCATTTTATTTTCAGGTATGGTAAGCTAAGTGGGGAGAAGTGCTGAGTGAATTTATGAATTGAATAGAGGAGAAATAATGAATCTTGTTTTTTTACATTGCACTATTAAGAGCATGTTTGCTCTATATAAAAAACACCATTTATAAAGTAGCTGGAAAAAGCCTAAAATATAAATACATTGATCAATACTGAAATACAATTATAGATATTAAAATATGTATAAAGCTGGATAAACAGAAGACAGAGTGCTAGGAGCGCTGATTGTGGCAGATTTGGCAGTGTCCGCATGGATCCAGCAATACAATCGTGCTTAAGTATGAAAGTATTCCAGCATTCATATGTATTCCGAAGTCAATACAGTCAATGTTTACTTCTGCTTACATTTACATTGTGCTTGTACATTTCTTCTATTCGCATTGTGTATATAGAAATGTTTATTTGTATATTTGTATATCTCAAGCATTCATGGTATCAGAATTCCTGCTTTCAATATGGGATGACTTGGCTTATGAAACGCAAGGCTCACTATGGTGTCCACCATGGCCTTCCCTCGTCTCCTCCCACGCATCATACATCCTATATCATCTTACTTCATCTTAGATCATGTGTCTGGGGCCAGCCTCCTGAACCCATCCATGGGCGTCAGCCAGGTGAACCCTGCCCAAGGCCTGGCTCCTCCTCTGGGGACCTTGTCAACCGTCTGCCCCCTGGATGACGGAGGAGCCGGCGTCACCTTGTGCTGCCAGCTAGGCCTCATCTATAACCCCATCACCTTCACTTGGCCATGCCACGCCTCTCGGGTGGTGGTGGTGGTGGGGGGGGGGGGGGGGGGGGGCAGATGGATGGCCCCCCCCCCCCATCACCCAAGGACGGCTGGGTAATGGCCCTCAGCCCGCTCTCTTTAAGGGGCCACAGCCTCGCTCTCACCTGTCACTCTAAATCTGTTTGCGAATCGTGCCGCGAAGACAATGCAGCTCAGAAAAAAATAATAATAATAACGTGCAAACGCGGCATCTTTGGGATAGGACCTTAGAGAGACCGGGCAGTGACCGGGCGGCGAAATCACTTAGATGTTCCCGATCTGCCGTACTTGAGCGCAGAAGCCGTAAGGTGCAGGTGCGTTTTCGTGTCCTTCGCAGTATGTCACGGTGAGGACGCCGCACGCCGACACTAACGAACCCTTCAGGACTCATGGATGGCGCACGGCGCACGGACTCAGTGTCATGCGGCCGCTTACTGTGCCCTGAAGTGGTTCCGAGATCCCGGGGGGGGGGGGGGGGGGGGGGGGGGGGAAACTACCCTGCTCAAGCCAACGCCAAAACCAAAACCAAACCCACATCTCACCAATCCAAACCGAATCCATTTTTACATGCGACCCAACATCAAATCGGCACCAATCCAAACATAACCAGTTAGTATTCAAACCAAACCAGTCCAAACCATAATCACAACAGTCACATACTCAACCAGACAAGTGCAGATAATCATTTAGTTTGCTTGATCATTTAATGGACAGAAAGACAACTTTGACAAATGTGTTACCATTATGGAGACACAGAGTAAAAACCATAGAGGGAAAACATAGGATTGTAGGATGTTTGTAATGTTATTAGGGCATGTTTGTTTCTTTCACACACACACACACACACACACACACACACACACACACACACACACACACACACACACACACACACACACACACACACACACACACACACACACACACACACACACACACACACACACACACACACACGTTATCAAGTTGAATGACCACAATTAATTAGTTAACACAAAGATTGTGTAATGGATATTCAATAAGTGTTCAGCATGGTCACGATTTCTATATTATATATTTCATCTGATTAAAACTACAGGGCAATTACCATAGCAACACAGAGACCATAAATCAGTGAGCGATGGAAGCTCAGTACTTCACCATTTGCCAGCGTTGCATAATAATAGCTTGCTTCTGGCTAATGCATCCACAGCATTACGAGGGCTCAGACTGAGGAAAAAAAATGAGCAGTTGCCGTTTCCTCTGCCATGAGTGATGTACTTTTCCCCGTGGTGTAATTGGTGGCAATTATGTAAAGAAATAACCATTACTCATCTCCACCTCCCATGACACAAGACACAGCAGTGGTGCGGGGACACAGTCATCTGTGTTCCGGGGACAAGACAAGATGTCTTATGGGGACCTATTACGAGACTATGAAGAGAAAACCAGCAGTGGTAAAGTGGCCCGACACCTCTTTGGTCCTTACAGCACACGGACCAGTGGCATTATGGTGAAAAAAAACCCGCAAAACTGTGGGACATTTACAGCAGGGTTATGGGGACAAAAAATCTCACTGTAATGGGGATAACACCAGTACTTCAATAGAGACAAGACCAGCTTTAATATGAGGACTACCTTGACATTGTTACTGGGACATGAATAGCAATGTTATGGGGACCCAAATAGTGGGTACTATGGGTACAAAAACAATTGTATCATGAGGACATGATCAGTGGTTCTATGGGGACATGGATGGCTGTGTTATGCGGACATGACCAGTGTTACAATGGAGACAACACGGCCGCGATGAGGAAAATAGGAAAGACGGGGTTTCATAGGGATTGCATGGGGACATTAATCATAGCGGTAATGGAGACAAAAGCAGAGGTTTCATAAGGACAAGACCAGCTGTAAAACAAAGACAAGACAAATGGTGGAGAGAAAGTGTGGTATCATGGGGACAGAACCAGCGGTATTAGGGGAACACGACCAGCTGTGGAGGAGCTGTACGGATGACGGAATAGACTAATAGCCCCCATGTAAACACTACAGGTTAATGCATAACATAAAGAGCACACACACAGAGACCAGCTTGTCAAACAGCTCTGGATTCCCTATATTAAGGTCACTTGCCATGTGCAGACGTTGTATAGACGTCAGAATGTTTAGTTGGTCCACGGAGCTGACCAATCAGTGACCTGTTTATAAAAACGGGGCCTCTATGGCAACTTCAATGTGCCAATCAGTGGTTTCGGAAATATTGTATATATATTGAACTTTTATGCATATAAATGTTTATACAAACCTTCTCTTCATATATATATATATTTAAAATGTAAACATTTTCAAACACATTGAATTATGGTTCTTTTTTATACAGTTGTAAAAAAAAATCTCAGCGTCACTCGTTTTGGACCAACTCGTAAAATGCTTTGGATAAAATCAGCTGCCAAAAAGGCGAAATGTGAATGTGCAAGTATTTTGTTTTTCATCTCAGTATGTTTTCTTTCGGTTGATTTATTTATCTTAAAGGCATTCATATTATTTCATTATTTAGGTCATCATGGTACTTGCTACACTATGTGGCACAGCAGAAACACCTAGTCCCCGGTGCGTCACACAGACCAAACTTTTCTTTTCCTCAGCAGAAGAGTTCCAAGCAGTAGCACATTGTGTTCAGAGTCAGCGTGGGGCTGTTCTCCCCATAGCCGGCTGTATTCTACAGTACAGGCGGAGGTCTTTTTAAGTGTGTTGTCAAGTCATCTAGCAGGTGTAATCAGTTGTGTGCTCAGTAGTCACAGTGGCAGCTTCTCCATGACTATCACAGCTTTCGCTGTGTGAGATTACCGCTCAAATCTCTGTAATCCGCCAGTAATTAGCTGGTTTTCAACGGTCCTGATTTATAGGCATTTGCCTGTCCTATCCAGATTCAGACGAGTTGTTTAATTCCAAACTCGTCATTTTGCGTCCACTAGGGGAGTTTGCTTGGTTAGCATTGGCTCTCCGTTAGCCGCTTCCATTGACTTGCAGAGTTACTGTAGCCTAGCTCTTGTTCATGTAAGGGGAATACACTTTACTTGCTTTTAGTCGTTTTTAGTCACTTATTCAAAACGAGTGGGAGTAACAACACAACGATATTGTAGTTTGTCTGCAAACACAGAGATAATTCGGCACTATTTTCGGAGCTTTGATTTTATATTATCAGCTGCTTCTGGCTGGGTAGTCTCGGGTAACCTTTCAGCGGAGCATTACAGGTGAAAGAATGCAGAATGATAAAACTACAATATGTCATGGTTACTGGCAGAAGCGACTCTAGGAACCCATTGGAAATCTTTGGAAAATAATTTAAAGTGCATTCCCCTCACATGAAGAGCAGCTAGATTAGCCAATGCTAACTCAGTGAACTCCCCTTCTGGACACCCAATGATGAATATATAATTAAACTACTCTGGGTAAGACAAGCAAATGTAAATTTACTGATTTCTCTGTGTATCCCTTTAAAATCGGGTGAAAGGGAGATGTGTGTGTGTGTGTGTGCGCGTGTGCATGTGTGTGTGTGCGTGTGCGTGTGTGCAACAAATTGACAAAGCTCATTCTTGCTCTAACATGTATTTCTTATTTTATACCTATGTGAAGACTGTTTTAGGTGAACTTACATAAATTGCATTCTATCATATATCACATCTTCTGTTAAATTGTTACTATTGCTTGTTATTCTGAAATATATACACTTTCTGAATAAGCACACATACACACAACTTATTTTGTGTGTATGTGTAATTTATTCAAACATATTTTTACTGTACTCCACATTAAACAGTTTTATTAACAAACGCTAGAGGAGAGAGAGAGCGCGAGCGAGAGCCAGAGAGAGAGAGAGCCAGAGAGAGAGAGCCAGAGAGAGAGAGAGAGCCAGAGAGAGAGAGAAAGCCAGAAAGAGAGAGAGAAAGCCAGAGAGAGCGAGAGCGAGAGCGAGAGCGAGAGAGAGAGAGAGAGAGAGAGAGAGCCAGAGAGAGAGAGAGAGAGCCAGAGAGAGAGAGAGAGCCAGAGAGAGAGAGAGAGCCAGAGAGAGAGAGAAAGCCAGAAAGAGAGAGAGAAAGCCAGAGAGAGCGAGAGCGAGAGCGAGAGCGAGAGCGAGAGAGAGAGAGAGAGAGAGCCAGAGAGAGAGAGAGAGCCAGAGAGAGAGAGAGAGAGCCAGAGAGAGAGAGAGAGAGAGAGCTGCAGACCTTCTACGATCTTCCTATTCATTATTAATGTTTGGGGAGGAGAACATTCTGGTAGGGTGACATCCACCGCCTCCTCCTCCTCCTCCTCCTCCTCCTCGTCCCTGCTGTGATGTCACCTCAGGTCCCCACAAACAGGGATTACGTTCAGTGAAGTCTGAACACTTCTGGCTTCAGCAGAGACAGGACTGTCTGTGACCGGTGAGCTATTAGCTCTTATGTTCTTCCAAGACTAATACAGATGAGCTGGGATTCTTAGCAGAGGCAGCCTGGCACATGTATTCAAATGTTGTATTATTTATTTATTTATTTGTCATGTCAATTATCTCATGAGGATTATCTATGTTATCTATATTATCTATATTATCTATGTCTAACCCTAATTTTAGATATTATCTTATGTAATATCTAGAATTAGAATAATTTGTATTCACAATTTTTGTTTTGGTTGAAATAGGTTTAACTATTAAAGATTTTACATACAAAGTATAAAATCAGAAAGTTTTAATAAAATAAAATATATTTGGTTAGCTTTCTTACCCTGTGTGTGAACATGAATATTGAACCATGAAAAGTGGTGTAAATTAAAACCAGGATCATTTTATACACCATGACCTTGAAAATCCAATCATTGTCGTTGGAGAACATGACTTTCCACACATGAATTAAACAGAATGCGACTTGATCGAAACAAGCTTCCGTATCAACTTGCTTTTAGGTATAAAACCATTAGAAAAAAAGATACATATTATTATAAGTTTTATATTTCAGTTTAAATTACAGAGCCATGAAACAGTGCCTACAGTCAACCCTCACGGTAACTATGGTAACAAGACAAGGGAGGTAATAAACTAAAAACTATTCTATTTATTATAGATATTGGTTTACAGTTGCTCAACTGTAAGGCAAATACACCTACTAAATAGAATGAGGTTTTAAATTAAGTGGATGTCCTATCTACACACCAACGAGCAATGAGGATTTAAATAAAACCCCATCTCTCAGGAGTGTTAATAAGGCCCCTGTTTAACCCTGACCCGCCCACTTTGTCGCATCTAACCAATTGGAATGCATGATCCCAGTGTCCAGACTACCTCTGACTCCTAATAGGTTCCTAGTCTGGCCAAACAAAGCCCATGCTTGCTGTTAATAATGTTGATTGTACACATCTAGTCTAGAATTTAACAGTGTTGATTCTTGATTATAATTGATGTCCCGAGAGAACAAACATGTCATATGTCGAACACAACAATTATTTCTTCCTTGATAATAAGCAGCAAACATGCATAATATCAAAGCATAACTTTTAATGACTTTGATATTACAAAGAATTGGAATATAAAGTATATTATAATGCCAAAGAATTATTGATGTAAAATCTATGCTGAGGTTGTAATGCATGCATCGCTAACATTTTATATAAATACATAATCTAATATTGTTTCAACGTGATTGTGAAAGAATCAATTTTAGTAGACGTACACGTCTTTAAGCACTTCCTATAGATAAGATGTAATTTGGATAATATTTCAGGTTTGATGCATATTATGAGTTTGTTAATTACAATAAAAATAAGATATCCAACCATTCCATCAACTTGGCTCATCGGCTTAGTGTGTGAATATCCAATTAAAACGTACAACTAATTGAAACAAATTTGTTGGCATAAATGTTACATCAATAGATAGCTTCCACACATATTTGAAACAATAAGAATCACCTTTTTGGATGTGTGGATTATCTTTTGTTTCTTAAAATGGTACACAGCAATAATTTAACTATGCACAATATCCAACACATATAATGTATGCAGATCAATCAGAATGATAATGAAGGTTTAAACTGCTTTCGGCTTCACTTTAAGATAATTCTCAGTTACCAGATACAACACCATCACTAATTAAATATCAGGCCTTTTTTATGCACAATACATTTTGATCAATCAACATTTTGTTGATGATAATATGTAAATTTGTGTTTTCTGTGTTTTATTATGTAAATCTTTGTGTGTACAAATATTCAAATAGATAAAAGGTTAGCGTACCAACATAGAAAAACATGGATTATTTGTCCAAAGGCATTAGGCCTAACTGGTGTCTAAATAGTCTACTTAATTGTGCCAGTGTCTTCAGGTACACTTCAGATGTTAAAGCTGTCATCATATTTTCATCAACAAAAAAATTAAACATTCTTTAACAATTCGTGATTCCTCAGACTAGGATCCTTGCAAAGAACAACTCACTTAATGTGTCAGAATGGAGTACAACTGAAAGGTGGATGATGAAACACAAAGAAAAACAGAAAGAACTGAGCATAAGTACATGAAGGCACCAGCTAAAGCACGACGCGGAGAGAGAAACCAGGGTTTAACTCCAGGAGCTCGTCTAGGGCTTAGGTTTTAACGAGCTACAGGTGTGCATATAATGAGCTGTGACCACCTGGTGCCTTCTAGTGGACAGGTATGGGAGTACACACGCTAGCAACCACACACTCCTTATCCTTGGAGTTGCAACAAGAAGGATTCAAGTTGACACACACCAGAACCCCGCAACCCCAATTGTGACCCAGTCCTGACACTGATACCTCCATTCCCGGTTTTTGATTGGACGCCGGCTGTACCACGTTTGTGTGCCTGGAAAAATAAAAGTAAATAATCCACCGCACTATGATGCAATCAAACAACTCATTGTATCCCAGACGATGCCTCTGGCTTTAAAACAATTTCCGAACCCTTGTAGCATTCGAGTCAAACGGGGTTAGAGTTATTTCAATGTCTCGGGGAAAACAATAACATGAGATGGGGAAGGAGAAAAGAAGGAAGAAAGATGAGCAGATGGGGAAGGAGAAGAGAAGGAAGCGAAATGAACAGATGGGGAAGAAGAGAAGGAAGAAAGACGAACAGAGATGGGAAGGAGAAGAGAAGGAAGAAAGATGAACAGAGATGGGGAAGAAGAAGAGAAGGAAGAAAGATGAACAGAGATGGGTGAAGGAGAAGAGAAGGAACAAAGATGAACAGAGATGGGTGAAGGAGAAGAGAAGGAACAAAGATGAACAGAGATGGGGAAGGAGAAGAGAAGGAAGAAAGATGAACAGAGATGGGGAAGGAGAAGAGAAGGAAGAAAGATGAACAGAGATGGGGAAGGAGAAGAGAAGGAAGAAAGATGAACAGAGATGGGGAAGGAGAAGAGAAGGAAGAAAGATGAACAGAGATGGGGAAGGAGAAGAGAAGGAAGAAAGATGAACAGAGATGGGGAAGGAGAAGAGAGAGAAAGAGGTTACAAAGGTCTGTCATTGTGTTAGATGTGTTATTGATTTAAACAAAATTTAAATATGTGGCTCGATCACTTCTCCGTTCAACGCGTGGTTCGCGGGTTTAATGAGGCGATCCCGGTCATTGATAGCCCGGGTAGAGAGGAAGCTGTACGCTAAGGCATCTCTCAGGAGCTACACCGGCTTGCCTCGCATCTCATCCGACTGAAAACTTTAACAATAAAAAAGAAAATACAACTAACCATAAACATTGAGTGACACGACCTTCCTGTGTGCTAAAAACAGATTCACGAAAAGAGAAGTCACACTGTGTTCATCTTTCCCATGATTCTCTCTCTCTCTCTCTCTCTCTCTCTCTCTCTCTCTCTCTCTCTCTCTCTCTCTCTCTCTCTCTCTCTCTCTCTCTCTCTCTCTCTCTCTCTCTCTCTCTCTCTCTCTCTCTCTCTCTCTCTCTCTCTCTCTCTCTCTCTCTCTCTCTCTCTCTCTCTCTCTCTCTCTCTCTCTCTCTCTCTCTCTCTCCTGGTTAGGTAGCGGCTGCAGAAGTCTAAATGGACGGAAAAGTATTCTGTGGTATTGGCAAGCTCTGAGTGAGGCCGTCTATAAGGTGCTGGGCCTGTGCCGACAGCCAGCGATGGAAAACCCTACGCTTCCAAAAAAGAGGCCCCTCGTTCAGATGTTGCTGCTGCAATACAACAAAAAAGGTTCTACAAATAAACTTGAAAAAAAAAAAAAGACTGTTTCACATTGTAGATTTAAGTTCACCGCCCAAAGAGAAGCCTTCAAGAAAAGGGAAAAGGAGTTTGCTAGGACAACAAAAAAGATCCCGGTTGGTCAACTGTTGTTTTTTTCTCTCTTGTGCAAATTATCTTTCGGATGCTCATCTCGTTTGAAGCCGGTGTTATTTGACACAGGAGTGCCATCCACAACAGTCCCAACCATCACGACAGGGCTCATCCAGGCAGGTAAAGCCCCTCAGTCTGTCTGTCTGTCTGTCTCTCTCCCTAGGGGCGAACCGTCTCTTTGATGAACCCCGGCATTTGTAGATGTGTGCACTGCGAGTGTTTGTTCCGTGCTGTACAGGCCCGTGGGTCCGTCAGTGTGCTCATAAATTAGGTTTCGCCAGCCCCGGTCGGTGGAGCCGCCACTCGCTTCAGCTAAATACGACGAACATCTGACGCGACGAAATGAAAGGAGGGTTGTGTTTTTTTTTTTTTCTACCTTTGTGGACTCTACTGTCCTACTCTCGAATCCCTCTCATCTCCGCACGCTGTTGTCTCTGATTTCTCATCGCTTGTCGCCGTGTCTGTTTGTACGCTTTGTGGTGCTAATGAGTGCGTTCTCAAACACCGACACACCTCTGAACCATTGCAGATGTATTTGCTCTGAGGCAGGATCAACAGTTTCAGGAAATATCTACAGGTGACAGGTAAAGGTGAGTTACAGGTACGTGTAGCAGGGTTGACGAAGGGGTGAAGCTGAGGTAGGTAGTGAAGAAGAGGAAAAATGGTCCGATTTCGTTGTGGGACCGCATTGTAAGACAGACATACAGACGTAGTAACATACATACACAGTCTGTGTATACAAACACGTACACAGTACATATACACATACTGTTCAAACATACACACACGTACTGTAGATACAAGTGCAGTGAATACTACACACACACAATCGCCAATTGTACTACAGTACAGCGTCTATATTTTACAAGTTAACAGTGAAACACGTCCTATTAACATTGGCAGGGAGTTTATCGCTAACAATCCACACTCAATTGCTGCCATTGATTATAATATTTGCCATAAATCTTTAATATAATATATTGACTTTAAAGCAGTAATAGAGTCATAAAACAGAGCTAACCATAATTGTTGATACAATGCATGTTCTGTTCAGTGTCATTAGGACTGGCTCTGTGGTGCAATGGCTTGAACATCTTTAAAAACAGCCTGCATGTGTAGGCTGACTACTAAACTATTGGATTATGAACACGAGCCTGCTTCAATGAGACGGGGAAAGCCAAGATGAGCTAGCTGTTAGCACTACATTCAACTATGTGCCACTAAGGCAGTTTAAACAATGTTGAATGATTCCCTTATAAAACCCTTTTATGCAGAGTGAAAACGTCAACTTAGAGCAATGTTTCACAGGAATGAATCAACTGTCCTGTGGCGCACAAACTACCTGCTGATCCTTGGACATATAAAAAAGAAAAAAAAAGAAACAGGATCTCAAAGCATTCAAGAGTTTAATAAATTGTCTCTTTAAAAAAACAAAAACATTAAAGTTTGTATTGTTGTTGATTCATTTATTTAGGGAATGGCCATAATTGTGTCTAATAAACAAACGCTTTTGTATTTTTTATTGTTGAAAAAAGGCTAACCGATGCCAGGCTAACCGTCTGGAGCGCCGGAAAGAAAACGCTTGTTTGTGCATGTGAGTGCATTCCTGGTGAAGCAATGCTCTCTAGGAGGACAGAAGGTCAGACAGGGGTCAACCTCCTGTACTCTCATTAGGGATAGAGATAATGGATTCAGGGGAGAATGCTTTACATCTGGGTCTGGCCGGGACCACCTCCTCCATAACAGGGAAACACACACACACACGCACACGCACACACACACACACACACACACACACACGTATAAATCACACCATGTACTTTCCACAGCGTCTCTCACTCTCTCCCTGCTTGACTTCCAAGCAGCCAGCAGAACAGAAAATCGGCCAATAAAACAGTAAACCACAGGCATCAGGTTACGTGGAGGCCTACGTCTTCAACATATCCTATGGACCAGAGATCTGGGTTAGGTGGAGGCCTACGTCTTCAACATATCCTATGGACAAGAGCTCCGGGTTAGGTGGAGGCCTACGTCTTCAACATATCCTATGGACCAGAGCTCCGGGTTAGGTGGAGGCCTACGTCTTCAACATAGCCTATGGACCAGAGCTCCGGGTTAGGTGGAGGCCTACGTCTTCAACATAGCCTATGGACCAGAGCTCTGGGTTAGGTGGAGGCCTACGTCTTCAACATATCCTATGGACCAGAGATCTGGGCTGCTCTGCAGGCCTCAAGATAACAGCACAGTGCACTCCCCTTCGGACGCCTTCTCTCTGGTTTCCCTGTGCTATGTTGTAATTTAAAGGATTGAGGTCTTCATTGAAGAAATGGAGGCTGGAGAAAATGGAACAACTACAGAGAAATATGAGGATGGAAATAAAGAAATAAATGTTGTAGTGGTGCTGGTTTTGGTAATGTGACCAAAGTGGTCACCACCAGCATTCTAGCAGGTCTATTTCTATGTTCATATAAAACTTAATTCATGCTCCCCAAAAATGTACACTTAAATGAATGGGAAACAACCAGGTAATAAGGTTATACAAACATAATAACACCCAATAATAACTTTATATATATAAAACTTTATATATCATATTTACCCATATTTTGCCAGCCCCGTGGCTAGCTGCCTAGCAATACTGGCTACTCTGGATGCTAGGCAGGGCTGGTCCTGGTCTATCCTTGGATGGGAGACCAGTTGGTGCTGGTAGAGGTGTTGGAGGGCCAGTGGGGGGGGGGGGGGGGGGGGGGGGGAATGTAATATCCCCAACACCCCAGGACAGAGACGGGGACTCTGTCCTGTCGAAGAGCACCGTCTTTCGGATGAGACGTTAAACCGAGGTCCTGACTCCCTGTGGTCACTAAAGATCCCATGGCACTCACCGCAAGAGCAGGGGTGCTAACCCCGGTGTGCTGGCCAAATTCCCACCCTGGCTCATGTACCGACATGGCCCCCCTAATCATCCAACGCCCTCTCATTGGATGGTGTCATCGTTCCACCTCTACGCTATTAGTGTGTGGTGAGCGTTCTGGCGCATACTGATGCACTACCACACTGGTTGTGGATGAAGAGTCATATGCACCCCCCCTCCCCCCCCCCCACACACACACACACAATTAATTGCATAAATGCAATTAATTATTATTATTATTATATACCACATAGAATACAATAGGGGCAGGCTTTGAATCAATTAATCTTTTACATGTATTAACACACATCCTTACACATCTCTCCCTCAATAGAGAGACAAAGAGAGATGGATGAAGAGATGGCTGGTTGGATGAAGAGGGAACGCGAGATTATGAAAAAGAACCTCTCTCTCTCTCTCCCCCTATCTCACTCTATCCCTCCCCCTCCCTCTCTCTTCTGTGTTTCCTCTGTGCCAAAGGAGGAGGGGGATTGGTTTCCAGATGTGGTAGGCTGGCTGATAGTCTGCAGGCCTGCCTGTGGTAAGAGGGATGGAGGGAGGGGGGGGGGAAAGAAGGGTGGGGGGGCTGTCCCAGCCACTTTAAATAACCAAATCAACTGGATTTCCAAAAACAATGGCTTCCTGACTCCTGAACGACCCCTGACCCCATCGCTGCAGGATCAGAACCTGAACTTGATCCACGCGAGAGTTTATCTTGCTGCCACCCCCACCCCATGCCTGCCCCCCCCCTCCTTGCCTCCATGGTAGTCTGTATGAAGTCTATGGACTCAGGCTAGTGAGACAAACCAGACCCTCTCCCTCTCTCCCCCTCCCTCTCTCTCTTTCTCTCTCAAAGTTGTGTAAGAGAGTGTTGTGTTGGTATTTGCTACACACAGATATGGAAGAGTGTACAGACAATGTGGTGTGTGGGTGGGTGTGTACACATTATCCACACATAAGTGTGTGTAAAGCAATACGCAACATGCGATGATTAGATGGATACACCGTATACGAAGTGCTAGATGGTAGCACTTCCAACGCCTTTCCAACACCACATCTGGGGCAGAAGTAAGCTTGGACATCCAGTAACCCCTGCATCCAATCCATCCATAGCAAAGCTCGGTTGTATTAAAACATCTACAGGTCATCTGATCAACGGTAGTGCAATTATTGCACTACAACTATACTATCACATGTTTTGGGGAATTGGGATTTTATTGCTAACTCACTGAAATACACTGTACAGATAGTTGTCAAGCATTTATTTTGCAAAATGTTCAATGTAATCATTTGACCAAAAGTTGTTGTAAAACATGCTTGATAAATACATGTGACTATATTATATTATATGTGGACATCTTTCAGATTTTTCAGATCTGACCCCATATCAGAACAACCAGTGTTTTCTCTGCATCCAGACATTTAAACTCATCCATTCACATGTGGTGATTTGCATGCTGCAATAAAGAAATAAACACTTGCTTATACTGATGCTTGGCAGCTCACTTTCATCTCCCTGCAGTTTAATCACTTGTTTGCATCCCTGGACTGTGGGGAATACGACAGGGTAGGCCACTGTGAGAAGAATAAGAGACACTCAAGTTTGGTTTGACAGTTTCATCGCCGTCTTGAAACAGAATTTTAAAAGTATGATTGACAGTTTCCACAATTCGCTGCTTTCATAGCTAGCTCAAAAATATCCGGTAACGTGTAAGATAGAACAGAACGATAAATAAATAAAGGCCAAAGAAAAGCTAATACCAAAGCTTAAGATAAACCAGGCTGTGAGGGCTTCCTTGCAAGCCTCACAAATCTCCATCTTCTTCATCTTTTATACATACATCAAATGACACACCAATTAAAATAATGACCACATAGCTCTTGTTTCATGTAACACACACTGGCATCTTTATTGTCATAACTAAATATGGTTTGCTGATTTTGTTAGCCCACAGCAGGGGTAATTGAAACCAGGTGATGCTGAGTTAATTGGATTGTTGGGAAGAATTCAAACACTTGTACTTGTAGGGGGAAAGGGTTTGTTGTGTTTTAGTTAATGTGGTGTAAGTATAATTCTCAATATAAATATAAGACTCAATATATAATGATTAATATAATTTAATTAATATTATAACAATGAATGTACTATGATAATTTCAACAGGATATACTGTTCATGTTTGTCTTCCTCCCCACATGGATTCATGTATGTGTCCTTAAGGGGAGGTCTGGTCTATTTGGGTTGTCTTGTTTGAGGTTTGTTTATGTTGCTCAGGTTTTATGTAAATTAGGGTTGACTTAAGATATACAATCAACTTCTGACATGGGACACATGTTTTTTATGTGTATATTCATGTCATTCATCTATAAAATATGTATGGTTTGCCAATTTTAACCAGGAACTATAATAACCATCACAGTGAAATAGAAAGAGACAAGGATCCAGGCACAGATGTCGTTAGGATAGCAACCTAGTTTTAATAATGAAGGATCAATTAAGCAATCATCTTTTTGACACGGACATTTCCTTTGACACTCTGTCCAACTATGCAAAAAAAAAAAAAAGACAGGGAGAAGCTACAATAATGGGCAAAGATTACACCATTATGTACAATTTTGTAATCCTTAAGATCTGGAAGGTAGAATGAATGGGGAGAGATTGACTCATACAATTTACCAGAGAAAAGGTTAAAGTTTGAGAATAGGGCAGATTCATTCACGAGATGGCTTTTTCGACCCAGCTTCCATTAGTCCAGGTCCAGAAAGACTGTGACAGATGGAATACAGTGGTATTTGAACTCCAAGGTCACTAGCTGAACAGGAATAGACCAGAAGTGGGTTGTGTGGATATTCTGCCCTGACAAAACAGATGGAAACTCTTGGCCGAGAACAGGAAGGATTTCCATCTTCAAACCAGTCCAACCATAGGCATTGGATGCACCAGGGTGGGAGCAGAAGCCCAACTAAAACTCCTGGAACCTTCTTCACATCAACTGGAGACCAGCTAAAGACTGTCGAATTGGACAGGAGCAGCACGGTTAAGGTTGAAACCCTTTTGTCACGTTCACATAAATTGAACCAAGAGCAGCAGTCACTAATGGTGGGGCAGGCCTTCACATGGGCACCATCTTGAATGGTCATTCTCATGACCATTTCCGACCGTCATAAAAGATGTAACTTGGGGCGCCCCGGTGGCTCACTGGGTAGAGCGCGTACCATTAAGGCTTAGTCCTTACCGCAGAGACCTGGGTTCGATTTCTGCCTGTGGTCCTTTGCTGTATGTCCTCCCCTCTCTCTCTCTCTTTCCCATACCCTCCTGTCTATCTCACTGTCTCTTCGTGAATAAAGCATAAAAATGCCAAAATAAAAGAATAATAATAATGAAGCCCAGATAGGAGACAGACACATTCCTTCTCCTTCTTGAATAGTTCATTCAATGGTTGTCTTTTAGGACGATGGTGGTAGTGGTGTATGTGCTAATGTGACCACTTGAAGGAAGAGCAATGGCAACGTGGTCGAGTGGAATGACCAACCAGAGGACTGCTGGGAGGGTCAAACCAAAGGATAGGACAATCTACACTGGGCAAGATCTCCAGATCTCCAGAAACAGTGGTTACTAGCAGCAGGGTCACGTTAGACAATGTGTATGATAAGATTGACCTGAAACTGAAAGGCACCCCACGAGCACCCGAGGAGAATGGGAATAATAGAAGAAGAAAAAGGCTGGGTTCCTGGTGGGTAACTGCCTGATTCAAGCTTACAGGGACACAGCGGTGAGATTGGACTTCCAACCAAGAAGAACCAGGGATCATTTCCCAGAACTTCACAATCCCTTTCCCCTCAGCCTTCCTCCAAAAGTCAGATTTCACTAAATAAATGAGGAGCCTTTTCACCATTTGAAAGAAAGAGCTGCTATAGTACTATGCTTTTTTGTTATTGTTGACGTCTGTAACGAAACCGACGTAGCTTTAGTGTAGGTGCAGTAGAGACCATTGTCTACTGCACTTCTATCGTAGTCAGACCGTGGGGTCCGTTTTTGCTCAACACAGCATCGTGTTGGGGGGGGGGGGGGGGGGGGGGTTATGGGAGGGAAATATAGTGTCGTCGTGATTGTCAACAGAATCAAAATAAATTATTCGGGGAACCAAAGGCACAGGATGAATCTGTGATCCAATGTTAGTGTATTGTCGCTGTTTGGAAGACATACTGTATTTGAGTTGGAAAGCAACATAGTTCGGGTTGTTTGTTACACTGGGGACGTTTGTAATACATAGAAAGGACAAACATGGCCTACTTGTTGTGTTCTTTAATTGAGAGGGTGTAAAAACATTTCTTTATTTTATATCAGCGGTTCTCTTTACACGCATATCTTCGTTGGCTTCCGCTGTGGTATCACTCCTATTACTTCTACATGTTATTTTTAACATGTTAATGATTTATTCTTTGATCTCAACACAGCAGAGCTCTGTAAGAATACAGTGCTGATCTTTAGTTTCAACCCCCAGAACAAAGGCCTTTGTAGTGTTGTGGAAAACATGAACTGATGTTGGCAACAACAGTGAACGGCCTGTGACTCAGAAATTAAAGGCAATTAGGGGAATAGCATTCTTAGAAAGCTTTAGCTGGACGAGGAGAGAAACGGGTGATGGAAGAAGTGAGTGATGATGGAAGGGTGGAATTGTAAAAACATCATTATAAACTTGGGTTTGAAATTCTTTGTAAGCAAACAGACATGAAGGACAGATCAGCAAGGATTGTTTTGTCAAATCCCCAAAGTAAACTATTCCATCAGTTTCCATCAGTTTGAAGTCCCCTCCTGCTGGTGTTTGGACCGCGTGTTGCAGTTGATACTGTTGTTACCATAACAAACACATTTCACATCATCTCAAAAGATTTCTCAATATACGCATTTCCACAAAGTGTATGGCCCTTGGCATGTACATATTAATTAAGTTTGACATATGCATCATAAAACAAAACTTGGGGAAGCCATTGTGTCCTGATCAAAGATAACTGTTTTTGATTTTGATTTTCCTGACTAATTGTAGGAAACCATGTTTTTTGCCAACGACCACATTATTTTGATTCACAACCCTACAGACATTTTGGGAAGATCCAGATTCCCTTCACACTTTTCCACAACATGACAGCCACATTCGGTCATGGGAGATATCCATGGTTCAGATGATGATACATACCAGGACGGTTAAATCCATTTTAATGGCTTCAGACATCCTAGCTTCAGGCAAGCTTTGAGTCTTACATCATGCGTCATATTACAGAGATATTTCTACCGGAGAGGATTTCACTTCTGATGTGAAATCACTAATCAATGAGACTCGATTGAAAACAAGTGGGACTTCTTTTCCTTGTAATACTCTTTCGTTTGTTTATATAATGATTGCTTTAACGGAGCGCTAGCCCCAGTTAACCCAGATTTCCACAAGAACCCCTTTATGTTACAGAATGACGTAATGCCACGGGGCTGGAAAGCATGAACTCAACCCCCCAATACACCCCTCATCATCATTTCATCATTTATTAAGCTCTGCTTGGATACTGATCGCCTGATCTTCCGTCGTGTCACACAAATGGTAAACACTTTGATTCGCTGAGGCACATTGTGAAACAAATCGAAATCTAAACTTGGCGTGCGCTGCCCTTGTGCGATTTTACCAGGTGGGCACACGCCATTCATTTTCACAAAAGTGTGAAAACCATTTGTTAGCCAACGTCACAACTTAGGACGACTGACGAGCACTTGCTTGACTAGCCGAGATAAAAGAAATCCCTGTGACTTTACTTATCATTTTACCTCAGCACATGAAAGACATGCAGTTGACTCATGTTTAGTCATTTAGCAGACGATTTAATCCTAAGTGACAAAGTGAGGTTGAGGACAACCAAAGCATAACAAAATTGTAGTAACAAACAAAATTCCACGTGCTGCGCTGCACAGCACATAGTCATATGCTTCTAAAAAACAACATGACAACTTCATCTCCAAACAACAACAACAATAAAAACAACAACAAACATCAAGAAGCAGCAGACATTGCCTTCTAGAGGTCAGAGGTCGACGCTGGCCGTTCGACCAGTGAGATGATAGATGACAGATCCATTCTGGGGGATCCTATTGGTCCACCAGAACAAGCCGAGTCATGTGACCTTCTGTCAGCACCCTATTCATCAAAACATGACCCACGGAGCAAGATGGAGAACGGGATGGGGCGCCCTGGTGGGGGATAATATCGGGGTGCCGAGAAAGAAAACCACGCAGTGAGGCAAGTCGATTTCTGCTTTGTTTTGTGCTACCATCAAATATCTGCCTGTTCTGTGCTGCACTCCTAAGCAGAGATGAGCTTCCATTCAAATCAATGTGCAGCATAGCGTGTTGGACTTGGGTCAACGCAGACACGTCTTAGAGGACAGAGGTTGCTATGCTCGACTTAACTCTATAGATTAAACATACATAGAGGAAAAATCTAAACTGTGTGGAAATATAGAATAGTACATGTATTTTAAACGCTAATTGTTCAGCTATATATAGATTCTTTTGAACTGGATCTGAGCAATCATGGATTTAAATCTTTCAATTACAGGCCTTAAAAACCTCTCAACCATTTGGATGATTACCACTTAATATAGCTTCTAGGAGAACAGGAAACACACTGTAGAGGAATTAAGAAGAGGCCGAGATAAGAGGTTTTTCTTACAAAAAAAGGTATAAAATCAATTCCACACCCTTGTGTTATTTCCATGAAGTTGTGATAGGGCTGTCAAAGTTCAAATGAGATTTGATGAGTTTAAACGAGCAAACCTCTCTGTGGTCCCCTGATCTCGTCATACAAAAAGGACGGGACACAGAGGAAGGCGGCCAAACGGTAGCAGCCTTTAATCCACCTGAAAAATGATTGACGTTCTTTAACATCTGACACCAGACATCTTGCATTAAACGAGGACTGTTGCATCACACACACTCTGCCAGAGGGCACAATTATTCCGGCGTTTATATAATTAATATCTGACTTCAAAGCCAGAGGAACAGTAGCTTTTGTCATGAGAAGGTCAGAAGCAGTGCTGTTGCTGGCAATCCTTCCACAAGTCACGTCAAACCCCGAATCTGTTTCAAAACATGACCTCCTAACAACCTTCTGGAGCAGGGTGGCAGGTCTCATACCTAGACTGTTGAGGTGCCCTTGAGCAGGGGTTTTCAAACTGCGGGGCCACCCAGAAGGGGATCACAGGATTGGGGGATGGCAACAACTAACATTGTATTAAACGTTGGTAACACTTTACAATACAATTATATGAATTAGCCATTAATCATTAGTTAATGAAGTAATAATAATGAAATAACAGTTAAATAACAGTTAACTAATAGTCTAGTAATAATTTACCATGGTGTTCATGTTTACTAATGCTGTCATGTTATCTACGGAAATGGTGTTCATGCTTACTATGGTATTAATCGATACATTTAATAGCCTTATACGCTATGCTAATACTATATAATAATGCTTATTACTTAATTAACTAATGTTAATTATTGGTTAATGAATGTACCCATGCTGAGATATATATATATATATATAGAGAGGATGGCTGGATAAGCTGGGTAAAAGTGTGAATAAAAGTGACTAGTACAGTGATCAATGGTGAGTGGTTGAGGCTTTTGTCAGCGAGCGAGCGTGTGTTCTAGGGCGGACGTTAAGAGTGTTGAGTGGCCATACTGTTCAGAAGAGAGCTTTCAATAAAAGGCAGTCAATTGAGTACCTTGTTATGTCTGCTAAAAGAGTAGCCAACGTATAAAGAGAACTATGAAGGCAGTCTTTTTTTACTGATGGCATAGAATATGTTACATGACAACTGCTCTTAAAGGGCCTAGAGGGCCTTTAAGAGCAGAGATGTTTCTCAGGGAGGATTCAAAACTGAGGCAAATTACACTTCTGTGCCGAGTAACCACCATGCTGCTTGCACTCGTGGTTCTTAGTAGGTGGGCGCAGTCCAACCGTTGTTGTCAAATTCAGATGCAACCAAATGACTAGAACTTTCTTAGAAAAATAAAAGAACACATCCACTATGCCCTGGAAACATTTATCTTGCTATGCTGCTGGCCATCAAAAGAAAAGTGGGATAATCCATCAACATTTCTATCAAGCCAATCTTTATGCTCTGCCATTTTGAGAAACACAAAGAAGGGTTTTGGTTCCAACTCTTCCTAAGCTGCCAAACACAATAACTTGGACGTGTCACTCTTCCTGTTTTACTGTAAACGTGTTGTGTTATTTGACAAGACAGGGCTAGTTGGCGGATTACATGTCAGTGTGATTCAACACAGCCAGCAGGCTTGATTTAGGAGAGCATAGCTAGCTAGCTGTAATTAAAAGGCTTAGACTTGGAACCTCGTCTCTGGCCGTGGGCTATTATTGAGAGGGAAAAGTGGTGGGGTTTGTTTGGACGTGTTGCGCAAAATGTACAATGAAAGAGCCAACTGTTTAAGCGTCGACGAGCACGAATTCGCGTTGGCTGCCTCTCTTAGACGCACATTCATGAACATTCATTTGGCTTGCATGAGGTACATATGTATGTGTATGCGTGCGTGGGTGCACACGGTATACGCACACACACACACACACACACACACACACACACACACACACACACACACACACACACACACACACACACACACACACACACACACACACACACACACACACACACACACACACACACACACACACACCTATCAATGTGTTAAAACCAATCGTATGGCGCTTTATTGAACCATATAGGGGTGTATGTAAATGCCAAACCGACAGACAGAAGCGAAGGTAAACAATTTCACCGGAGGGAACTGAAAACTGCGCCCGCAAAAGGCAGACGTTGGGTGCCTTTGACAGACAGCTCTTTCGCCGGACAGAGCGCCGCTTCACAGCGAACGGACGCTCCTGCGTCACAAGGTTTATTCCGAACTCGTCGTCGGCGGATACGGCACAATGGGTGGCAGGGAGCTGGCTCCGGACGACCCCGTTATTAAACATCATTAGACGGGCAAAATGTGACAGCTGGAGGACGGCCCGGACGACTACGGCAGATTGAGACAGAAGCAGACGTTTAAAGTCCCATCGTAATTATAAGGACTTTTTTTTTGTTGCGCTCCTCAAAAGAACCAATCTCCGTGTCCGCATTAAGCCGTCAAATGTGGCGCCACAGATGGTGTGTGTATGCCTGTGCGTGTGTGTGTGTGTGTGTGTGTGTGTGTGTGTGTGTGTGTGTGTGTGTGTGTGTGTGTGTGTGTGTGTGTGTGTGTGTGTGTGTGTGTGTGTGTGTGTGTGTGTGTGTGTGTGTGTGTGTGTGTGTGTGTGTGTGTGTGTATGTGTGTGCGTGTGGGTATGTGTGTGTTTGCGTGGTTTTTACTTTGGGACTACTGTTGAGTGTGTGAATAAACAAGTAAACAAGTCTACAAACCCCCCCCCCCCCCCCCCCAACATATAGGGAGTCGCTGGGAATGGAGACATGAATATTTCTAACAAGCCCCTCTCCTCATTTCCACAGTCATACCAACAGATAAGTAATCCCCCCCCCCCAATAACTCCTGTTATTGTTGTAGGACTCCTAGAGCTCCTCTGGGCTTCCTCACTTTCTAGGATTGCTGCTCCTTATCTCATCAGTTCCTCCTTCTCCTCTTCCCTGCTCACCCTCCATAAATAAACACCCTAATGAGAACATCACTTCATCACGTTCTCTCTCTCTCTCCTCCTTCACCTCCTCCTCCTCCTCTCCATCCCTCAACCTCTTACCCTCTTGTCCTCCACCTCTATATGACTCAGCCCCCTCTAACATCTCTCTATGGCTCACCTCCTCTTTTCTGTCCTCCTCCACCTCCACTCACCCTGTCTTTCCCCCCTCTCTTTTCCTCCTCTCACCTTCTATCCTGCCATCTTCTCCCCACTTCCTCTTATCTCTGACCCTCTCCTCCGTCGCTCTCCTCTTCATCTCCTCAGTTCCCCCTCTCCCCGTCTCCACTCCATCGCGCTGTTATTTTTTTCCATCCTCTCCTCCTCTCCGCCACCACCTCCTCTACCGCGCTCCCCCTCTCCTCTCCCAGTTCCTTATGTCTGGGTGGGAATCGTGGGGACAGTCCACAGAGGTTCAGTCAGCCTGTCACCGAGGTGGCCAACATGTCTCGTGTGAAGAAGGACAGCAACCACACACGATATACACGTTTATCCCTTACAGAGACACGCCACGTACACATCTGTACCCATATATAGAGACACGCCATGCACACATCTGTACCCATATACAGAAACACGCCACGTACACATCTGTACCCATATATAGAGACACGCCATGCACATATCTGTACCCATATACAGAAACACGCCATGCACACATCTGTACCCATATACAGAGACACGCCATGCACACATCTGTACCCATATACAGAGACACGCCATGCACACATCTGAACCCATATACAGATGCACGCCATGTACACATCTGTACATGCCATGCACACATCTGTACCCATATACAGAGACACGCCATGCACACATCTGAACCCATTTACAGATGCACGCCATGTACACATCTGTACATGCCATGCACACATCTGTACCCATATACAGAGACACGCCACGCACACATCTGTACTCATATACAGATAAACGCTATGTACACATCTGTACTCATATACAGAGACACGCTATGTACACATCTGTACTCATACAGAGACACGCCATGTACACATCTGTACTCATATACAGAGACACGCCATGTACACATCTGTACTCATATACAGATACACTCCATGCACACATCTGTACTCATATACAGAGACACGCCATGTACACATCTGTACTCATATACAGAGACATGCTATGTACACATCTGTACCCATATACAGAGACACGCCATGTACACATCTGTACTCAGACACCATGCACACATCTGTACTCATATACAGAGACACGCTATGTACACACATGTAGTGCCATCATATACACATACTAAATACACACTAGTACAAGGTGAGCATTTTTCTGAAATGAACATTTTGTTGTCCATATAATCAACTAACTATCTGATAGTATTTCTGAAATAAATAAAAGGGGACGTATTTACATTTTGCCTATTTCTATCATGGTGAGCAGTACTGTAGTTAAATGTTGGGGAGTACATGCACAATGGTTTACTATGATGCGTTTTAGGCTTTGGCAAAACAGCAGAAAACAAGCCAAAGTGGGCTACTCGAATAGGGAATCATTCTACGTTGTATAGATAGCCTATTGTTTATGATCAGTCATGCCTGCTTATGGTAAAAAGTCCATAGATAGAGCCTGGCATGGCCAGTTCCCATGACAGCCTGTCAGACACCAGACTAATTGCCAACTGTCTCAAAATGTATATTCATGAGCAAGCTAGAACCTTTTGCCATTTAAAAGTCTATTCATATATATTTTTTAAACGGGGACATTTCCGCCGACGACAGGCCATCAGAAACGGGTACTGTTCCCGGAAAATGGGGCCATCGGGTCCCCCTACAGTAGTATCATATTGACGCATGCTATGCGAGTGTGTGTGTAATCTAATTTGCTGATTGTACAATTATTTATAAAGATTATTATGACATGTTTTTTATATTAACATCGTCAAGCTATGTGTTGACTGTTTTGCATCTAGGTCAGTGTCTTTTTTTTTTACTGTTTGAATATACCAAGTTGCAGTAAGCTTGCTGCATTTCTTAACAAAATAAATGAGCATATAAATAACTATATCAAGTACATTAGTATAGCCACACATTCAGTGTAACGAAGTACCTATGGGAGATTGTACACCTCTACAGATTTCTTTATTTATTTTGGTATGAAATATGCATGGTTTGTTGGGGACAGACAGTAGCACCTCAAAGCTACAAAGGATTTGCATTTCATTTTTTAGAATAATAAGATGCCCCAAAAATATGTAAATCACATGAACTTGTTCTTGAAATGTATTTTGTATAGCGTGTGTTTATGTGGGTATTGTTGTTAATAAGTGTTTGTTACATGTGTGTGTGTGTCGTTGCATGAGTGTGTGTGTGCTTTGTTGCTTGTGCATGCGGGCCGTGTGTGTGTGTGTGTGTGTGTGTGTGTGTGTGTGTGTGTGTGTGTGTGTGTGTGTGTGTGTGTGTGTGTGTGTGTGTGTGTGTGTGTGTGTGTGTGTGTGTGTGGGGGGGGGCCCCCTCTCTGCTCTTGTGTGTCTCAGAGCTTGGCCAAATGGGGGTCTTTGAGATTTCACGCTTCTTCCTTCAAAGATTTTTTTTTCACTTAAAACGTCTCAATTTTCTAGCTGGGGATTTTCCTGACTTTACCGTTACTTTAATTTCACAGCAATAAAGCGTAAAAGTAGGACTATAAATAAAACATGTTGGCTATAGATCCCTGTATCAGCCGATCTTATTCCTGATCTGCATTCTCAGCTGCTGCCTGCAAGCTTCAGAGTTTAACATTCTAACTGACTTTTAAATGTTTTATGTTTATATATATCAAATAAAAATACCGTGACACTGGAGGCTATATCCTTGTAAAAAATTTTTTTTTTAGCATCTTAAGAACATAGTTAACTTAAGTTACCTTTGGTTATTATTTCCATTCTGGAATATAAACAGCTGGCCTGTTCGGCCATGTTTGAACAGAAACCAGTACCATTGTAACATCACACTATTCTAATACTGTAACATGAGGAGAAAGCGGTAAATAGCCTGTGACATTCCCTCAAACTTTATGACCCTTTTTTCTCAAAATCCTGTGGGGTTTGATGACTCACATTTCCAGTTTGACGTGCCAATAATGGATGTTGTTAAAAATACCACATCAATCTCCACCAACCAATATAATTCCCTGACTTTGGTTGGCTTTTGTTGTGGTTTTAATGAGTCAGGTAAAATTCTTTTGAAATAGACGATCACATGCCGTCAAAAACCAACAACCAACCCAATTGAAATTGTTAAAAAAAATGTTAACCAAATGTTAACCAAACACAGCAAGATTATAGTAAGAAACAAACAAATGTTTCTCACACAATCAGGACAATTCCATTCAACAGATAGGAGTCTAGTTTTGACACACACATCATTAGGGATATATATTCAATTCAGCTGAGGTTGTTTCAATGTTTCACACTCAGTAAATCCATTCCTTACATTAAACATTTCCATCATGTATAATGAATCATGGATGTATCCTATACAGAGGTCATGCAGTTCATGCTAGCAGTCAAAAGTTGAACGTGTCAGCGTCACTGTATTAGAACCACCATCCAATATGCTGGCGAAGGCTGACACCCGGTGGCAATGTTATGTAACTGCATGGTAAATACAAGACTATAAGGTCGTCAATGTCACAAGTTTCAATAGGAAAAACTGAAATAAAGTAAAAAGTCGTTTCGAAAGAACAGAGCGCCATGTCATACGAATAAGAACCGAAAGTTGGCAGAAAATATCAATGTGTTCAGATTTGCCACATATAACGGCAATGTGGGAAATGGTGACGATAGCCTAATCTTGACCACAGAGTCTGACAGAAAAGCAATTAAACAAATTAATCGGGCGATTTTTTTAATGCATATCTCCAATCACGACGTCTGAGTTACAGTGAACTGTTCTGTAGGCCTGTCTGGTTTATTATGTTTAAATGAGAGTCTCGGCTCGGATGAATGAAATCCCTTAACCTTGGCGTAATGTAAGGTCCCGGGTATAATTAACCAGATTACTTTCAGCTCAAAAAACACGTCGCAATGGAAGCTCTGTATCAGAGCGATGTCATGAAAACAAAACGACGGATTAGTGCCTTTAGCTCTGGATCGAGGACAGATCACCACGGAACTTCAAGTGAGTCCATGGGTGATGACGCAACATGAACCACGCCTTTCAAATGGAGGGCATTGGATAGGATATACACGTGAAGTAACACTCATTGAAAACATTAGTAGGCTATTTGGAATTGGCCTATGATCACCATTTAATGATTAATTGCTTTTGATTCCCGTGGTATCGCGTGAATGCTATTGGTTTTACATTGGAATCCTCCGATGTATAAATATTGTAGGCAACCCTGTATCATAACGCAATTATTGATCAAAGAGATTTGCATGAGGCATGCAGCAGACAGTTTAGAGACTAGAACTCCAACTATCATATTTTAGTTTATAATGGAGAGGTAGCTCCTCCATGTGGACAATCTGTGTAAATGCATCATATGACAGGTAATATGACTGTTTCTCCCATTTCTGTTAGGGCCATAAACACGTCACGAAAAACCAATAATGTACCTACAAACTAAAACCAAATGATTATTTAACACAAATTCCTTTATCGTTATGGATTCTTGACTCGATTGGGGATGTACTTTTAGTGGTAGTCTACTGTGGTATAATGTTTTAAATAATTAAAGTGTATTTTATTGTGTTCCTCATGCTGGTTTGTTGTGGTATAGGCTATGCTCTGTGATAGTAAGGTGCGCAGGTTCAGCTGCACAACTCCTACTATCTATCACTTATTTGTATTTTTAATATTATTATTCCAAAACGGACCTACTCAACCTTCATACTCTCTGTTAGAACAAAATTTCAAAGGTTTTATACACTACTATCCTATGCTAATGTACAAAATATAAACTATGAAAAGCTATAAACTGTCACTACTCCCACAATATTTACAATATTCATGTTTTGTTCCTCACAGCGATTGCTCATCTTAATGTTCTAAGCGATGGTGTTTACACTTTCTTACGATAGATCACTTCAAAATTTCCCCACAAACACACACATTGAACAACCCAGAACATCCTAGCAACCACCCAGAAGACCATAGCAACCACCTACAACCCCCTAGCAACCGTCCAAAACACCCAAGAAGCAACACATAACACCCTCGTAGCAACCATAGAACTACAGCACTACTCCACACCACTCTACTGTACATTTCCAACATACCAGGTACTAAAATCTTTATTTTCAGCAAGCTGCACACCACCATTTCTTCTGTATAATACTCTTTGTAGTTTGGTATGCAACTCTGAGGAAGACAATGTCACGGGTAACTACTTCAATAGGCCTACCTATTAATACATTCACGGTAATGTAAAGTATAAGTACCTACCGCTTCCAACTTCGAGGACCTTGACGTTAATTGTTGGTGTAGATCGTTCCGGTTTCATGTGTTCATCTTTACAAGACTCTTCCAAAACGTGTCCACTGAACCTGCAAGTGATGGGATGGTTAAAACGGAGCGAGGACGAACATATTTTATAGCCTACATCAAATTAAAAAAGACCATCCAAGCTTAGAATCATATATTTTACAGGAACCGTATCTCTGTACAACAGATACTAGTTGAGTTGACATTTTTGTGGGAATAAACTGTTACGCGCTCACATAACCTCTCTTCCTCTTGTGTGGGAGAGAGGGCGGAGGTGTAGGGTGGAGGTGTAGGGAGTGCAAAGCCGAGACCATAATGATCAATGACAAACAAGTGAAAAACTTTACTGCGGTACAATAATAAATACGCTCACTCACACACACACACACACACACACATATATAGGGCCCAGAGTCACCTTTTCAAAATGATTTTTGTAGCTTTTACTGTTCAAGCTTTGTTATTTCCATGGACTGCCGAGTCAGCCATAGCGAACCCTGTACTGACGGACTACAGTTCAGCCTATCACCGCACTACTGCAGGACATGGACAGAAAGTATAGCGAGCACTTGCTTACTATTCACCATTAGGAAGTCAGCAGACGCCATCATCCGAAGTCATTTACAGTGAATACAGATACATTTAATTAAGGAGCAGATAGGGGTTGGCGGCGTCTTGCTTCCATGATGCCTACAGGCAAGGCTGTTTTCATTGAAGTTTGAATCCACCTCTCGCCTGGGAGGCAAACACCCTAGCCACTACTAGACTATCCTTGCTTCAAACATACAAATGTTTTCTAATTATGATTCCCCAATTAGCATTATTTATAATCCACACAATGATTTCTTACTAAATACTTAATGAAATAAAGCATTGTTGATGAAATCAAGAGAAAAAATGTCTGCAAACGTATGAGGGCACCATATGTATTATGCACCACGGGCTGCAGGGGGCAGTAGAATCAAGACAGAGACAGACGATGTCAGAGTGAGGAGGGGAAACCAAAAGGTCAACATAATCCCTTGCATGGCTGGCGTAAAGACATTCCCGTCGCCAGCAGGTGTCTACTGGATCTACCAGAAGACATTCACACCAGCTGGACAGAAGCCAAGGGAGGGGGAGAAGAAGGAGGTGGGAGGAGAGCCATCTGGGCAGAGAGATGTCAAGGCGTTGCTGGCCTGGGCGCTGTGGAGACTTCACATGTTGGTACAGAGTGTTATCCAAGTGTTACATCCACTGGTGCTCAGCAGGCTTGAATAAAGACTGCCTGTGGTTGTTGGTCACCAGCCAACACTAATATATGTTCTGTCGGGGTGGGTTCTTATTTTCAGCATTCGTGATTGGACTTGGGGTTTGACCTAGTGAGGACATCCTGTACACCCGGCAGTTGGAATGGCGCCTTCTAAACAAACAGCTTCAGCGTGTGGGAAAACAGACATTGACGCACCTTGAGAATGTGTTGACTTTGTCAGGACGGTCCAACTCTTGGAAAGACTTCTAGACAAAAACAAACAAAAAAAAATCTAAAGGGAGAGCATAAAACCAAACTGAGATGAAATTAGGGATTTATGATATTAACATTGACAAAGTCTTGGGGAGAAAAAAAAAGGCATTGTATAAGCTCTGTCTTTAAGCACCATTGCACTGGAAAATCATCAGCTAAAGACTTGTTTACATAGAGGAAATAATATCTGTAGCTTTCTGGCTTCTAAAGTGCTGGTCCACTAATTGCTAATGAGCCACAGGCTCTCTCCACTACTCTACAAACTCACATGTACTATTGTGCTCACTAAAGCACCAACCAATCAGATGTCTAGAACAGAATCAGGCGTATGGAACACTCAAGGACCAATCAGCACTTTTGAGGCTTCTAAAATGTTAACGTGTGTGTTGATTGTGCTCAGCCACACTTTTAAGTCACCTTGGATTAAAGTTTTCTTAATGTGATTTTGATGCGATGGGAATCAGTAGGCAGTTAGAGGTTCTCAGTCCACCAATTCAATCTTAAACGATTGAATCAATCGTATACATTTTCTCTTACTTTATATCCTGTTGTAGTTCGAATACATTGCATCATGCATTTAGGGTATTTAGCAGACGCAAGTACATTTGTCAGAAGAAAGAGAAACAACAATGTATCGCTGTCAGTACAGTAAGGATGTTCGTAGAACCAGTGCAAAGCACTTACAATTGCTAGTTTAACCCATTCCCCGTATACAACAAAGATAGCTAGGATAAGATGCTACACGATGCTAAGCACTATTTTTAAGTGCCAGGGCGTGAGGAAGGGCCAGATCCTGCGGATGTTGTGGAGAGCAAATGTGGGTGCAAAGCTGTGTTTAAACTCTTTCACTGCAAGATACATTTTATGATAAACTACAGAGGAACAAGTGTGAATAGAGAGTGTTCAAGACTCTATGGACCGACATAAAAAATAGCTATAATGTCAGAAACAATTCAGGATGTGAAAATACTTGCAGCAGAAATCAACGTATGGGTCATGAATCCAACAATCAGTTGTAATTCTCCATTTCACCCTGTGCACACACACACACACACACACACCAGTTTGTTGGGCTTCTTGACTTACCCGGGAATAGTCTTCAATATAACAAATCTGTCTTCACATTTGAACCCCTTCGCTTGTTTCTATGTCAGTATCACATATGAGAATGTGGGAGATTTTGACTCAATGCAAATCCAACAGCAACTATTAAACTGTGCATGACATTGACAGTGCTTTCTAGTCTTTGTACTTCCAGAGTTTGTCACTGAAAACCTCAATTTGTTTAAGGTTTTAATACAATATGTTACATGCAATTTCAATGTGGTTTGGTTTCCTGGTATTACACAGTGCAACTGTCAAGGGTTTCATCTGTCATATTTATTCCATTGTGTTGAATTGTGTTCCTTTTTTTCTGTTGTGTGACCTGTTTTCTGTGGATTTCAATTATCCAAGGCTGAGTCTATTCTCAACCTTGTTTCTTCAGCTCTGATTGCATGCCTCATCTTGTGAAGGTTCCTGAACCAGTTTAATATTTCATTTCTTTAAAGGCTCCCTATATTTACCACCAGATGGGTTGGTCATTGGCCATTACTATACATATCTATCTATCTATTTATCTATCTATCTATCATACATACAGACATACATAAAGTGTATGCTCCCACTTGTGATGTCACAAATGGATTCATTTTTGAATGGCTTTTAATAATGACTAATCAACATCACACCTGGTTGTACAACCCTTTTAAGGTACAGCACCCTGTGTTTGTTTGCTATCCAACATCTGGTGTTCCCTCTGTACCCGGGAGATCCACCTCTTGCCCTGTACACGACATCAACACCGCAAGTTCCCTTGGCTACATGCTGGCTTCATGAGATTGCTTCTCACAACCGGAAACACACAGTCACCTCTAACCTTTACCAAGCGGATTATTCTACAAAGGAGAGGGAGGGTTGTGTTTAGAAGGCCAGGGGTAGATTAGTTTTGATATGAGAACCTAACCTTCTAACCCCCCCCCCCCCCACACACACACACACACACACACACACTCACACATCCCCTTCTTCTTGGTTCTCACTCGCCCAGCACGAAGCCTTCCGATTGGATAGAGGTCACCGAAACACGACTCGTTCTGCCAATCGATAATCCTCTTGGTTCCCGCCCACTGAACTCTATACCATGTAGTCTTTTAGCAGACACTTTTATCAAGAGTGACGTCCAGTGAATGCAGAGGCAGGTTGTGGAGGCGTAGCTAGAGGTTAGGGCAACTTGCAGGTTAGGCTGTGAACAATGACACACACACACACACACACACACACACACACACACACACACACACACACACACACACACACACACACACACACACACACACACACACACACAAACATTCTGTCACTACTAAAATACCCCATCACTGTTGATTTTCACCTTTGTTTTTTCACCACAAAATAATTTAATAAATTAACTTTTAACTCATATTTTATTGTGATTTAATAAAAACTATTCTGATATCCGTTCTGGTGGAAACCTTTTAGTTATACACGAAGACCAAAACATTTAGGACCAAACTTTATGTAACTTATACAAATGTATGTATCTTCCTTATTTTGATTAGCTGAAAAATGTTGGGTCCCATTTTCATTGAAAGCCAAGTCTCCACAGCACTACTGTTCAGTGCTAGTGCTTCTCTTACCCCCTGCTATTATCATTCTGATTATTGTTATTACCTCAAGACTCCAACAAGATGGAAAGTCAGCTTTTAGCCAATTTCGTTTTTGGTCCTTTTCCTCTTCAAGCCGTTGATAAACTGCCCCTTTACGAACCTCTTGTGCTGCTTAACATATTTTTCTGAACCTCGACTCTTTCACACTTGGCTCTAAATTATAGACGGGTATAAAATGATTTGAGGGTACATAACATTTCAGCACTGTTCTTGCCTTAACTTTTTATGAGCGCTTGAGAATGATGTCACAGATTATATCGTTCTTAGTCATAGATGATATAATGATAAGTTTAAGGACATTTTACAAGAAGAAAGGAAGCATTTCCACAAATTCACCCACGTTTGATACTTTCTTTGTTTTCATTTCTGAAAAGAATAATCACATACTCACATTTAATCTTCACAGTTAAGATAAATATTTTTTCATGTAAAATAACTTAACAATTTGTGTGCCAGGCAGAAGGAAGAGACAGAAAAATAGACAAAATAAGGTTTAAATTCTCCAAACTAAGAGTCCCCTTGATCTTTTTCAAGTTTGTTTGTTGCTCTTAAGGATAACTTGGACCTTCTGGTGGTTGGCTGCGCTTTTGTTTTGAAGGCAGAAGTTAGGGCATAAGCCATTGTTTGAAATAACAGCTGGTTGAGCGGCACAAACAAGGTTTTATCATAACAACCATATAAATCAATAAATCCACCAATGTGTATTTGTTCAATGATTCACAAAATGGATCAAACATGGCCACAGAACAGAGAGAACATACAAATATCCACCTTCACATGGCAAGATGTGTTATGCGTTTTCTTCACACAATTGGCTTCACTGCTATTCATATTTATATCATTCGGCATATGCTTCCATCCAAATTGACTTACAGTGAATTCAGATGCATGATTTACGGGACCTAAGAAGTACAAATTCATGAGAGTATGAAAAGTATGGTTGGTGTGAAGTCCCTTTTTCCTTCTAAACATCTCATTGTGACCTGTAAACAAAACCAAACACGTGACTTTTCATCTATCGGTTGCATGCTGTGTGAGGATTTGCTCATGTCTGCCAGTGAATGTACTGTTTTTGTTTTTCTTCTGCTCTGTATGCTGTAAACTGCTCCAGTGCTCTATGTAGAAACGCTAAAGACATTTATTTTGCTATGGTGTTGGTGTGTGTGTTTTTGTGTGGAGAGTAATATTTAACACAACTGATTTAACACACAATACATTATCCTGCCCGATTTGAAATCTGCAGGCCTATCCTAATTAGCAAGTGAAAACTGGGTTATTACCATATTAATTACAGACACTCACATGGAAAATAAGATAACAGACACAAACATTCTGAGGCTTGATTAAACATATGATTAGAGTTTTAACATTCATCAGTTTTTGGAGGTAAGTGAGTCGACATGTGCGTTGACAAACTCACACACATGCATGTACGCGCACGCACACACCAGACGAGCTCTGAAGATACAATGTCTATTTCCATGTCACGTAAGGCCCGTATCTTGAGAGAAGTCACACAGCAGGTGGCGCTGTTTGTCTTCGCCAGGTTGCAGTACTCTATGACAGAACGTCCAAGAGGTGATAATCACAGTTCATGTATTAGCCAGGAGGTGGCAGTCCAGCATCGTAGCTACGTCGTCTGCGGCATCCTTTTAGACAGTCTGACACTCGGGAGGAGGATGGAAGAAAGCAAATTGAAATCGAAATGGAAAAGTGGTAGAAAAAAAACCAAAACGTTCGGCCAGAGGTGGCACTCTTGTTACACGGTAAAGTCAAACACCAAGGCAAAGATTTGGGCGTTAGAGCCAAGACGCAGGGAGAGGGGTGAGGGTGTAGGTGAGGTGGTGGTCATAGGGCGAGGGCAGGGTGAGAGAGAGAGAGAGAGAGAGAGAGAGAGAGAGACATAGATTAAGGAGGAGGTCTGAACACATGAGACGAAGGGGGATAGGGCCAAAGGACCGGGCGAATGGGATGGATGAGCATATTTGTCTGCCACTGTCATGTTCTTGGACCGCTTCTCTTAGCCACAGGCTTACAAGGGAATTGCTGTTAATTACGTCCTTAATGCTGTTCGATTACATGGCGGCTGTTGTCGCGAGGATCGACTCTGCGATTGAACCCCGGTCTCGGGTGGAGTACATGAGTGTCACGGTAGGGTCGGAATAATGCAATCAGAAGTCACCGTGCGACTGTGTAGTACGTGTTCCTGGGCAATGTGACTCTCTCTCTCTCTCTCTCTCTCTCTCTCTCTCTCTCTCTCTCTCTCTCTCTCTCTCTCTCTCTCTCTCTCTCTCTCTCTCTCTCTCTCTCTCTCTCTCTCTCTCTCTCTCTCCTGATGTGACTGTATGGCTCCCCTGTCTGTGTTCCTCACTCTCGTTACTATTGCCATGCTGAGCTCAAGACGGCATCCGAAATACAAAACACCCCTCCGTTGGCATTAATACACACAGTACACATTCCCACAAAACTAGAAGATGTGTGTGTGGGAGCTATAAAAGCAATAATAACTTGATAGCTTTTTTTCTTTATTTTTTATCACGATGTGACTCGCATGGATTACCCTGGCCCCTGGCGGCAGGTTGGTTTTCCCCGAGAACGACCAAGAGACACAGGGGCCTTGCAGTCTATTCCACAATTAACCCTAACGACTCCCGTAATCATGTCATGTGTTAGGTCACGTGTCTCGTCACGACGATACGCAAAACGTCCAATCGCACAACGACATAAAAGTACGATAATGGAAAGCTAATGAAGTGTGCGCGCCGTTCATATATCTTCCCCTTCTGACATAAACAGAGACGGTGGCTGACAGCCCCCCCCCCCCCCCCAGCCCCCCCCCCCCCCCCCCACACCCCCACACCCCCATGCCACAACAAAAATACTCTAATGAGATCTGTTCTGCAGCCATGTGCATTACAGAGACCCTAGGAGTGGCTTTTATGAAACCCTTTTCGGGAGATTCAATCTGGGCGGCAATATTTACAAGCCGTTTCTTTCACAAAAAACACCATTCATTTGCTCCACCCCCCTTTCCCTTGAATGAATTCAGCTACAAAGAAGCAAATACATGTATACTAATATATACTAATATATACTAATATATATATTTATTTATTTACTGCAGCAATACTGCTGTCTTAAAGCTGCCCATTAATTCCCACTAAGTGCTGTCAGAACGGACCATTAAGCACACTGGTGATAATCTGATTATCACACTAGCCTGTTTATGTACATGTAAGGTCGAGTTTAAGAGCACTTTATGTGCATGTAAGGTAAGGGTTAAGATTTGTTTATGTACATGTAAGGTCAAGTTTAAGAGATGTTTATGTACAGCTTTGGTAAGTGTTAAGAGATGTTTATGTACACGTAAAGTAAGGGTTAAGATAGGTTTATGTGCAGCTTTGGTAAGTGTTAAGAGATGTTTATTTAAGGGTTAACATATGTTTGTATACAGCTAAGGTAAGGGTTAACAGATGGTTATGGAACAGCCAGAAAGCATAATTGCTTTGGCTTAGCAGGGTTTGTGTGTGTGTGTGTGTGTGTGTTGAAAGACTCATGTGTGAATAAGACCATCTTGCAGAAATACAAGAGGGCTTAAACGATGAGAGGTATGTAGATTACTCTAGATAAATACAATTTACTGCCGGTGAAGTGTGGTTTAATCCTGCTTTAATACGATTACCTGGTGTAGGCATGAAGAACGCAGACAGAGGTTGAAGAAATCGCAAACGAGGTTAGCTAAATCCAAGGGTAAGATAGTGTAGTCACTATGGCACTATTCAGCTTCCTGCCCAAAGGCAGGGAGTGTTTGTGCCCCAATGTCAACAGCCTGTAGGCATCCTTCAGCAAGAAGCCCTAACCTCTACCTGCTTAACGACATGTATCTGAATTCCCTGTATAGAGCGTCTAAATGAAAAAAAAAAGAGTAAAGTTCTACATAGCTAGATAGTAAGCATTGATAGTCGACAGGATCAACCAAACTTTTCTTACACAAACGTTAACAGACAGATAAAGACCTGGGCATCTTGTGTGGCAAGTTTAGTTTACCGGCTGATTCCTATAGCATAGCACGTGTGTTTTACATAAGTATGGACTGTTTAGCATATTGGACATGATAGATTATGTAAAGAGCCTATCACTTGATGCAATAGAAACATGCCATCAGGGAACAGGTGTTCCATGACATCTGCAACCAGAACAGTAAAACACACAACGCTATTCTTGGAAATCGTCTATTGTGCAGCGATCGGAACAATAGCTTACTCAACTTGACACAACGTCTTTCGTCGTGGAAAATAGAATAAAAAAGTCTCTGTCGACTGGATTTGATGGATTATGCTAACTACTTTATTCTTACCAGTTCAATGCTATATAAAACAAAGGCTTATCCGGTGTGTATGACATGCTTTCGTAGTTATTTGCCAAGCGGTAAGAAGAAAACGATGATTAAGGAGTATAGAATCAAAATGTGCCTTGGTCGCAGACATACAGAGGGGGGTTAGAATCTAGCTTTTATCAGGGTTGTCATTTGGGATGGGGGACGGGGGACGGGGGGAGGGGGGTTACAGAGAAGGGAGCAGCTGTCCCCACCACCAACAACCAATTGGTTGGAAACAGGTGAAGAATGATCTATGATTGTCTGGGTTGACCCGTCACTGTGTCTGTCATCGAGGGCTGTGATGTCCCCTCTCTCCAAGGGGGCCATTTTTTTATGTCCTCCTGCTATCTTTGGTCCCCGAGCTCTGCTGTTTGTGGTGAGTGTTGTCTATGTGTGTGTGTGTGTGTGTGTGTGTGTGTGTGTGTGTGTTGATGTGTGATGATCTAAGGATGACCACGTCTGAGCGCCAGTCTCCAACGAGCTAGCATGCCAGTGAGCGAACTAGCATGCTAGTGAGCGAACTAGCCAGCGTTCTAGCTAATGAGGACACTGAGCAGACAGCACTGCTTGCTCTCTCTACATTTCTCTAAGATCAAGGGCTGTTTTCACCAATCGTAGCAAACTCTGTCAAAATTATTAAAGTTTGACTATAAGTTGTGTAGAGAAGCCTAAAAATGTGGTTGTGGGGTGGCAGTTGAACATTTTTCAGGAATCTTTCACATAAAGCAACACCCACAAAACACTGAGTCTCCAAACAGCATTTAATTGTATAATAATGTAAATGTATAATTAACGACAACCAGTGAACTGGATAACATAGAATGATACCTGACAACACCTTTTCTTTCGGTTAATAACACAACTGCCATTAACAAAGCTGAACCACAAGAACAATTTAAAATACTCCAACAAACAAATCGATCGGTTCAAGATTCGGTGTTCAGACATTTCCTGGGGATTGAAAATATGAGCCAGTTGTTCCCTGCCTTCATTATGAGATCAGACTCCCTTCAAATGAAACGCTGTTCTCTATATTTGTAAAATGACTTCCTCAAGGGGATGATGAGGAAATAAGAGAAGGAGACATGAGACAAATTATAGAAGCTCTCTGGGTTGCCTTCCAGACATAAAACCAGACACATGCTCTCTGTTTATCTGTCTGGGATATTCTGTGTGTGTGTGTGTGTTAAACATGTGTATGAAAACTAACTGGCAGGTGTGTGTGTGTGTGTACTGTGAGTATCTTTTGAGTGTGTGTGAGATGTCTGTTTATGTAGATTAACATGTAAGTGTTAATCTACAACAGTGTGTGTTGGTGTGTGTGTGTGTGTGTATGTGTGTGCGTTTGTGAAATGTGTGTGTGTGTGTGTGTGTGTGTGTGTGTGTGTGTGCATGAGATGTGATAGCTGTGTGTGCACATGAGAGAACGACCAATTAACGACGTAGGAAATATAATGAATGCTAAACGCTTTGATTTAGCAAACAGCTGTCTAATTAATCACACAAGACACACCTTTGTTTTGGAAACATGTTGTTATTGTTCATGGCTGTGTTGGGTTTGTATCGCACTTAAACGCTGCGGTGTTAAAACGACAGACAGTTTAATACAACAGCAGGAATAGGAGTGAAGGTAAAGGTTAGTCCTTGTGAGGAGGAGCTGAACATTAATCATGAGAGGAAAGATCAACTGCATGAGATAACAGCTGGCCAGGATGGTTGACTCCCAGCCCAAACATGCTGGGTTCCATCCCCAGTGTCCACAGCCTAACCTGTAGGCCGTCCCTCCTACACTTGCTCTGTCATGGACTTTATCTGTCCAATCCCTCATTTATAAAAAATGATCAAACTTTTACCATGGTCAGGACAGTTAAGACCAAGTAGGCGTTTTCAAGTTTCCTTTTTACTGTGTTTTTTTTAGTTTTTTTAATTAATAGTCAATCGCACGCAGGAGTCGTACACCAACGGACAGATGGGCAGCAATGATGAACAATTTATGCTGTGGGAAATAAATGCAAAACAGAAGTTTTCTTACCTTGTTCACAGAAAATAATGAAATAATTGAATAATAACAACACGTCTCATATTCTAAATATGAAATATTCAAACAATGAAAATAAAAACAATATTAGAATATTAGAACTACTTCTTTTTTTTGGCTTCGAACGGCCAAAATGGGTAATCACCGGCCCAGGTGAACTACAAGATAGAGCCACAAAGACAGCCAACTGTCTCGTTATCTATTCCCCCCCATAATACTAAATACTA
Source organism: Lota lota (assembly GCA_026745465.1). Taxonomy (NCBI): domain Eukaryota; kingdom Metazoa; phylum Chordata; class Actinopteri; order Gadiformes; family Lotidae; genus Lota; species Lota lota. The sequence goes on from JACYXH010000522.1 coordinate 1,252,880, forward strand.
ATAAATAATCTCAGACACATGCACCATGCTCAGTTTCATCCCACCACAAACACGCTCTTATCGTGCTCGGCTGACTTGCATTGGAAAAGAAAGACAACAAAAACGGCTTTATTTTACCCCACTGAGCTTCATCAAAGGCGCGATTTCTCACCTTGAGCTTAGTTGCTTATTTTATTTAATTTTTTCAATTCTTTCAATGTTTTCCCCGTTTTCTTTTTTTTTTCTTTCTTAAGGGAGCGTTAGTGCAGGCAGAGCAAGGGATTGCCTCTTTGATTTGAACAGTTTGTTTTGTGTTTGAACATGATGTAATGACATTGTCTGCTAGTTGCCATGGCGGCGACAGAGTGCCTGCAGTGTGTTGACTTTCTCCTCGTCGACGGAGAAGGACGATTTTGTTTACTTTTTTCATATGTTCATACTTCTTTCCCTAAATGCTATGCTAGCCTGCTCGCTTTCAATGCAAATCTGCTGTTTACAATAACCTAACTTAATAAGTCTGATGTGCATATCCGCAGACATATATGCACATACATATATGCACATTGTGCTTATTCAGTTAACTTCATGTAAACAGCTGATCTGCGTTTTCAGGGTTTTTACATCAGGGAGATTTTAGTCAATTCCGCACAACATGGACCTCAAGGACAGGCAAAAGCAAAACAATTGTAAATAAACCTCAAGCTCAATCTTTGTGCTTTACACAAACGTCCGACAACAAACACTTTTACATTCCAAAGAAACAAATCGGTGTAAAACCATCCGCCTCCACATTCCCCAAAAGCGACCCCCATACCTCGAACAACACCAGCCTCATCTCAATTTGATCCATCTCATCTGTTCATACCAAACGTCCCTGCACGAGGCTATTTGAGCCAAGATGGAGGATTCGTTCTTCGTCCCCTTCATCCGTACGATGATAAACTCACGCCGGCCCCAGCTGCTCCTGCCACGCGAGACACGCCTTTACAATAACCCGGCGGAGCCAGACAAACGGTAATGACATTTTATCCCAGGAGCAGCGCTGAGCAGCAGCCGTCACTCCCGAAGCTGAGGAGGACAAAACCAAGATGGCGGTCTGGCCGATCGATACTTCTCCCTCTGTACAAAGCAACATGCGTTTAATACTCCGTCCTCCGCTCCCACATCCACCCTCGGAACGCAAACACACGTATCAACGCATGTTGATACGTATGTTGCATGGAGACCCTGAGGCGGAACAGGAGGGGTCTAGAGTGAGGTCCTGCATGCGTTGAAGGTGCCAGAGCAGCGTATGCTGGATGGGAAGTGGTGTGTTGAAGAGTTTCGGGCTCTGTGGCCAAATTGGCATCAGTGTGTGCGTGTCTATTGTCCTGGTTTGTGTGGCTGTCTGAGCCCGGAGATAACCTTCATACGGGGAGTAGGGCTGGTGGGGCTGAGGAAGGGAGGGAGGGCAGGGTATGGTGTCACACGGGAGGATTTGAGAGACCTCCCCCCCACCCCCCCCACCCCCACTGTTGAGGAGGGAGTTTATGAGGAGGGATGTCCCAAATGGCTGTTGACAGAGTGAGAGGAAGGGGGGGGGGGGGGGGGGGGGGGGGCGGGGGGGGGGCGGCATTCATCAGGAGAACAAACCACCAGAGCACATTTAAAGGAGATGAATCTCATCGAAACAAATCTAATTCCACCGGGCCAACAGAGCCCATTTATAATGTCAAGATCCCAACGGAAAGTCCCACCCAGGAAGGAGAGGTGGACGGGTAGGGGGGGAAGAGAGAGAGAGAGAGAGAGAGAGAGAGAGAGAGAGAGAGAGAGAGAGAGAGAGAGAGAGACGGACGGACGGACGGACAGGAAGGACGGAGGAGAAAGTGGCCGTGGGGGATTCGTGCCGATCATCCCGGGGACAGAAGAGGGAGAATGTAAACGTGTGTGCTGCAACGTTGTTGCCCAACGATGCAGCACAAGAATCAGAGAAAGAAACAAATGCGCTCTGTCCTCTCTTCTTCTCTCCTCAACTGAACGTCTATGTCACCACCGACAGCACCACGAGCCCAGTGGCTTTAGGGCCACGATCCCCCCCCCCCCCTCCCCAATGCCCCTGAGCAAAGACAGGCCTTCTCCCGGGAGGGGTCCTCGCTTGTATAAAGGAGAAGGAATAGGTAGTGGTGCGATAGGGCAGCATGGCAGCCGTGTCTCTCCTGACCGGTTTGGTTCGGAAGGCAGAACAGCAAAGCGTAACAGCCGATTGACATGTTTCACCCTCCCTGAGAGTAGCAAAGAACGGGTTTCAATATGTCTGAATACCTTTAGTGTCCACATTTTAGAGAGTCAGAAACAGGCCCGGCATCAGCATATAATAGGGAAATGAAACCGATTAGCGGCCCAAAAAATAAATAGAATCAATCAACTAATCATTATATTCCATTGGCTGGCATTGAATCGGATTAGTCCACCAAATACCAACTTTATTGACAGCATTCAAAAAGTTCTGATAATTTCTGTTGGCCTTTATTTGATTTTTTTCACCTCTTTTTTTCCTTCCCTTTTCCTCTCATCCTCTCGCCGTGAATGAGTCCTGCCCCGTGGTGTAACAATCTACTTATGTGTGCAAGCGGGTCTGCCGAGACAGTACGGGTTCGTCAGCGCTTCGCCGTTTGGCCGAGGAGGCGAGCGCAGGCCCCTCCCCCCCTCGCTCTCTCCCTCAACCTCCTGTGTAATCCCAGATCAAAAGGTCCCAAGGAAACGGGCGTAGATGGATTCTCCGCTCTAACAAGCGCACTCTCTCTGATGGGGGCCCTGAAATTGCAGCCGTTTCCACTTTATCTTCCGGTTTGCAGGTTAGCAACACTCTGATGGTCTCGCGGCCCCCCGAGAGATAGACCGTGCTTTTGGGCGATTGCGAGCGAGAACACGCGGGCGGATAAGGTCGTATCCGGACGTTTGATGTCTGTTTCCCCCCCCCCCCCCCCCCCCCTCCCCACAGGGATTTTCACGGTCGCCATAGCAACGGTGGTAGATAAGCAGTAATGGGGGGGAATTCATGCCGATCGCTCGAAGTAGTCGGCGATCTCCACACAGAGGCGTGGCGTCCCGTGAAGCTTCGAGCGCAACTTTTAAATAGAGGGCGGAGCAGCGGCTCGATGGGCATGTGTCGCAGCTTGACTCGAAGGTCTATGTGCACAGGCTCACAATGGACAGCAGTCTCACACGCTCTTTGTCGCAGCTAAGCAGTCGTGTGTGAATTTCTGTCTTCTTGTGTACTATTTTGTTATTTAGCAGATTTTAGCAGGACAGTTCAGAAGTCAAGAAAGAAAAAAAGAACACACAATGAGTATGTTGTCATTAATGGGCGCTTGTAGCCGAAGCAATTGACTGTGAACTGGGATACATGTCATTAAGAAGCGGCTAGGATTTAAGGGACATCTTGCTCAGGGATGGCCTACAGGTAGGCAAAAATCTGTGGACATTGGTGTTCCCAGAGCCATTAGGCTGGGAGTCAAACATTATGCCGGAATATCCTGCCCCAATTAAAACGGTTACTTGGTGATTTCATTAGCACTTGTTCCTCGTTGAAAGAAGAAGTGTGCGTTGGATTCCAGGCCCTTGTTAATCCCCCATGCCTGGCTGTGAGTTCACTTCCAACGTGGTTAAGGAGCAGAGGGATTAGTGTTGGAAATTACACCAACATTACAATTACAGAGGACTTACAGAAGCGTGAGAGTTTGAGGAGAAGGAGAGGAAATGAAACAGCAGCTTGTGGGCTAGTGAGGGGCAAAGTAGAGCGCCTTGGTGGTGAGGAACATTCCTCAACAATGGTTCTCAGGGGACTCCTCTGGAGCAGATGTGCGTGGCGCTACCACTCACACATACACACACACACAAACACAACCGCATCCAAAACACAAACACATCCCCTACACAACCACATCCACTGCACATCCAAAACACAAACACATCCCCTACACAACCACATCCACTGCACAGCCAAAACACAACCACATCCTCTACACAACCACAACCACATCCACTATATAACCACTACACAAACACATCCCCTACACAACCACATCTATATATAACCACTACACAACCGGATGCACTACACAACCACATCCACAACATAACTTCAACATAACCAAAACACAACCACATCATTACACAGCCAAAACTCAAACACATCCCCTACACAAACACATCCACTATATAACCACTGCACAACCAGATGCACTACACAACCACATCCACAACATCACTTCAACATAACCAAAACACAAACACATTCCCTACACAACCAAAACATAAACACATCCCCTACACAACCACGTACAGTACACAACCACATCCACTATATAATCACTACACAACCACATTCACTACACAACCACATCCACAAAATAACCTCAACATGATGACATCTACTACACAACCACGTTCACTACCACAACCACCATGTGAAAACAGGCATTTTCCCATGCAATTATATGCCTGTATGTTTCTATGAAGTAATCTTTAATCTATACATCCACTGTTCTCCCTCTTTCCACCCATGCACCCCCTTTCTCTCCATCCATCCTTTTCTCTCTCCCTCTCCATCCACATCGCTCTCTCTCTATCCATCCATTCACCCCTCTCTCCATCCACCCTTCTCTCTGCCCATCCATCCACCCTTCTCTCCATCCATCCACCTCTCTCTCACTCAATCTATCCATACCTCTCTCTCTATCCATCCATACACCCCTCTCTCCATCCACCCTTCTCTCTGCCCATCCATCCACCTTTCTCTCCCTCTGTCCACCTCTCTCTCACTCAATCTATCCATACCTCTCTCTCTATCCATCCATACACCCCTCTCTCCATCCACCCTTCTCTTTGCCCATCCATCCACCCTTCTCTCCATCCATCCACCTCTCTCTCTCTATCCATCCATCCTTCAGGGAGGAGGGAGGGGAGATCGGAGAGAGAGAGTGGCTCTGGCTTGTGTTCAGAGTGTCATCATGGCCTCTAGCCTTTGAAACGCAGAGGGCTTGACTGGCATTCAGATCTGAAGTGTTCAGGGAGTGTGTGTGTGGGGGGGGGGGGGGGGGGGGGGGGGGGGTGGAGGTTTGGGGGGAGAGGACCAAAATACTTGCAACAGGAAACCTCACATGCAGTCACCCGAATCTGAAAGGCAAACAGACTCCATGAAACCTCAGTCGAATGCCTGCAGGTTTTCCGACCGGCCGACAAAACCCAACAAAGAAGAAGGCTCTGAAACAAACCCATGTTGACTGCATGCTCCTGTATCGGTACATATGATCGGCCACACTCACATGTGTACAGACACGCACACAAACATGCACACTGACACACAAAAACACGTGAAAAATAGACACACACAAACAAATATATACACATGTGTTTAAAGTTGTATTTGCAGTGTTCAAACAAACTGTAGTGGGCATGATAATCATTGGTACTCCTTTTCCAAATTGGTTTGTTATGCTTGAACGTGCTTGTGAGGTCGTTTGCCATAATGAGGTTCATTACAAGGGGAAATAACACCCCCCACCATTATGAGGACCCTAATGTGAGATTAAACCCCCGTATGGGGACTTAATGTGAGTGTAAACTGGCCCGCCTTCTGGAGTCGCATCATACAAATCTTGCTCTCCAGCTAGTGGGCTCCCTTCCTCGTCTGGCTAGCAGCTAACAGGCTAACGGGCCTCATCCATTATGCATGGGGGCAGCTCCGTCCAATTGTTCAGCCTTCGCTGATCCGCAGTTTGCGCTGGCAGTTAAGTGAGACACAGATTGAGATTGGTCGGACTGAAAATGAGGATACCCAAACCGGCCATTGATTATCTGCGCAATATGCCGACGAGGCCCGCGGAGACTCCTGGCGTAGAGCACCCGCAGTCCAAAACACAAGCCCTTAAAGCTCTTACAGCGAAGACATGCGAGCCTGTCTAAAATAAGCCAATTTAGGGGTACTTTTCGAGACATAGAGGTGTATTAGGGCCAGCAGTCTCCAACGTATTAGGTACACTTATCCTGGATTCACTCTGAAAAAAAGGGTCTCTGTATACGATTAGAACCGGTGAAAACTTTTATTTTCCAACTTGGCGAGGCTTGCCCAGAGCTCAGGTTGCAGATTCTGGGGAAGACTGTATACATTAACATATTTTCCAGAGTACTGTTCCCTTTTTCTCAAGTTCACAGCAGCTTTGGGAACACAACTTCTTTCAACGGAACTATGAGTGCTAAAGGGGAAAAGTCTCTGATGGCTTTCAGCCCGAAGCAATCACACGAACAACTCATTGATGCAGACATAACAGTTATCGGTTATCTAAGTTGGTACAATATGTCTTTTGAAATTCATCCCCTTGAATTCCTTCAAGGTAATGCCATTGTTATGAGTTCCATCACTGTTCCAAGGCCAATACATATTCTACCGCATTGCATTTGTTGATAATGGTGGACACACTGTACATGAAGCCTATCTCTCGAGAGATTAAAATGTTTTAACATCAGTTTTTACATTTCTTTATTAAACATCACCTGAAATGCATTTGGTTTGCTTGCTTCTTAGACTTCACCTTAAATTACAATAATACTTGGTTTTGTTCGTAGATCGTCAGGTTTGCGTGGGAATTACAACTGTGGTAGAACCTTAAGCCACATAAACCAACAAGAACTTCGTGCTTTTACCTCTTCTAGTATTCTGACAACTGCCAACCAAATCCACTACCGTCATTTGGATGAACAATTAAATTGAAGAGCAGCCATATTAGAGTGTCACTTAGAGTAACGGGTGTTTTATTTGATTTTCTTCTCTGTCCGGTTGTCTCAGATAATACACAAAACTAACGTGACAAGATGGACTCCCACACAGTCAGAGAAAACAATATTAATCTGTACAATGCATACTTGTTAAAAAGCCCTCACTGTCAGGCCGAGCAGTGAGATGAAGCCTCGAGAGATTAGAAGAAAGGATTCGAAAACACAAATTATGTTTCATAACGGACAGTTTTTGGATATATTTACGTGATTATAGTCCTGCTCTAATGAGCTTCTTCAAAACTACTTGACCCATGGTTGAGAACATTTGCATTGTGGGTACTCAGCCAATGCACCATAGGTCATTATAATAAAACAGAGAACATTATTTAAAGCATCATTATTTTAAGTTCAAAATGTGGCCTCTTCAATGTGCTTCAGTTCGAGAGTACATATTGTAGGAAATGCTGTCGTAATAATACACTTTATTTATATAGCACCTTTCTCTTAAAACGTCAGTTGCAAAGTGCTTTTACATGACTAAAAAAAGCAAAAGTAGTACAAATGAAGTTGTGTTCTGAGTACATACTGCCATAATTTGAGTGTATTGCTTCAGAATTCTTTAACACATAAAATATCAGTGGGTCGTTAAATATAACCCAGCACGATAGTGTTTATCAGTTTTCTGGAACAAAGTCATTATATTCATAGTTATTCTATTATGTCTGTTGTGTGTTCTGTCTTGTGTTTTAAACTCATTTTGAACTGTGTTGTTGTATACTATAGTATCTATTGTGTTTCTGACGTTAAAGGGGCCCTATTTTACCATCAGGTGTGAGTGTGATAAGCCATCACAAGCCGTTTCAAAATCGGCCCTGCCTTATGACCTCCCAAGTGGGAGTGTCCAATCAGATGTATGCTGGATAGATACCGTTCTACCCAGTGGACAGAAGCAACTGGTAGGCTTACGTATCTATCCATCATACATCTAGGTGGACACTCCCACTTGTGATACATCTAAATCACAGGGCAGAGCAGATTTTGAAACGGCTTGTAATTGGCTAATCTCATTCACACCTGGCGGTAAAATAGGGGCCCTTTAAGCACTTAGTGAATAATGCTCTTGAAAGGTGGACATTTATGATTTGGAATTGTTCACTTGGTGTTTTGAATGTAGACCTTTTTTACCGATGCAGATGCTTCAACCAGGATTCACTTGCCAGTGGTATCACCAGTTTAAATGAGATTCTTGTGCTGAAATGTCAATGTTGGAAGTCGTGTGCGAATGGAACAGTAACCACACTCAAATCACACAAGAGGAGGCCATTACTGAAACAGATATCACAAACACATTCTAACACGAGCAAATGAGATAAAGCATATATATATATATATGTATATATAAATATATATAATATATATATACTCCAGAATTATGATTTCCCCACCACACTCTCAAGACGTAATTTGCCTTCTCAGACAAGTTCCCTCACAATAGGCATACACTTCCTGCCATATATAGGCTAGACATAATGTGGAACTAAGTAGGATTATGCATGGTAAACTGCCTTTTGCACACATACGCATACCAGAATGTAATACGATTACTTTATCAACATATCAATGCTATTCTGTCTTATTTTTAATCCATATAAGTATCAACAAAATGCAAAAGGTGAATCTAATTGTTTTCTCTTTACAACGTACATCTTGAGGCTCCACCCACCTTGGTGACACGGTGCTGCACCATTTCCGCCAATTGTAAGACTCAATTGACTATAACTCCTCCCCTTGCATACACAAACATGAATATTTTTTAACAGTGAATGACACAACTCCACACACAAGCTGCTTCTCATTGTCAGGCGTTCATTACGTACGCTACCTGATTATGGTTACATCCATAGTAGCATGTTGTAGGTATACGGTGAAAATCGGTGTCAAACATGCTATGTTGTTTTAAATGAGGCACCTGTGAGATACTTTGATATTGCTTGGTTTGAATCCCTTTGAGAGACCGTACTCATCTGTGTGGTCTCCAGGGATATTTTCCTTTCTTCTGCAACCTAATGGTACGTCAGTGTTTCTGTGTGGAAACCCAGAGCAGGTTAAACGGTTTTCAACAACACCTAAATTGTTGTGGTGAAAACAGGACAAAATGGCTGCCCTTTCCCTCTTCAGATTTAATTAAAGCAAGGGCAATAATAACTTAAATAATAGAAAATGTGACATACTTGATCCAGATTTGTTCTTTTTCCAGTATGGAATTTATAAAGATTATTTTATCCTTTCTTAAATAAATGAAGGAAACAGCATCTGTGTTATCGTTGACTACTTCCTGTTGTTCTGTGACATTGTCTTGTACTGGGAGCCGGCCAACTGCCAAAACAAGCAGACCCCAGCTGTAGGTGTTTAAAAAAAAAACTACAACAGACAATCAACCACTGTGTGTGTCTGTGTGTGCTCATTTGTGTGCTTTTAGGGACCCTGGTGCGACTTGTGTCCATGTTTTACATGGACACAAGATGTCCCTATAAAGCAGCAGAATGCCGCTTTATAGACATCTAAAGACATGTACGATTATTAGTTTAAAACTAAACGTATCAACCGAATGTCAATAAATAGTTTGACGTTATGTCTAAGACATCTATATATTGTGTTGCAGTGATATTTACTTGAGTGAACCCAAAATTGTTTGTTTTTCATTTTAAACGTGCTAATATGTCTTATATGATCTTTAAAATAGTATTGTGAACCTTCCTCTCTTCTCCAAATGCAGGTAACATTCTTTTTGTGACATTAAAGTGCTTTTTAGTATACTTTTAAACGTCACGACCGGCCACACAGGTGGCGTGGTGTGTGTGGAGCTTTGCTTGGGCAGAGGTTGATTTTGATGTTCGATGTCCAATGGGGGGTTAGGCTTCCAAATTGCCATGGGTCCCCATCCTTCCTCGAACTCAAACTAATTTGTTTGAATATCAGTGTTCAAATCACAGCCGAAACAGGGGTTCACCTACACTTTAAGTTAGCATGTAGCCCAGATAGCACTGGCCCGTAAAGTCTCGTAATACCAATTTGTACCTCGAGATGTCACTGCAGCGTCCAGACGGCCCTCAGTCCGACATGAGAGGGTGAAGAAGTAGCGCAGACCCGAGGGCGTGTTCTTATCAATCGCTGCAAAGAAAATCTAATCAAAAAGGAGTTAACAGTGGCGTTTACTTTCCACCACTGGAAACAGCTCTTGGCGAGCAAAGAAATTAGGTTGGAAACTGAACTCGCAACATTTCTTCTAGGCTGGTTAGTAAACAGCTGTTATTGCTAACGTCGGCTATGGAGCGATAGCTAATAAAGGTAGCTTCAGACCGGTTAGAATTCAATACGGGTGGACACCACAACGTTGTGGTACTATGCAGCCCCCCTCTTTGTTTGGAGGGTGGTGGAATTATTCGGCCAAATCCTACACATTTCACCTTTAAGTGACCTTTGAATAATGGCAGACTGTCGCGCTGCCACACGCATCCTCTCTCCCGAGGTGACCAGTAACAAGAGGGTGAGGGGATCTTCTGTAGTGGAATCTGAAACCATGCGGGGTAGCTGTGTAATCTTTTTCCTCCTCCTCCTCCTCCTCCTCCTCCATTAGATGTTTCTCTAACACTCCCGCCTCTACCTCCACCTCCTCTTCTTCATCCCCTTCTTCTTTCCTTCCCTCTTCTCGCTCCTATTCCTGCCTCCTTCTCCTCCACCGCCTCCCCCTTCTCGTCCTCTTCCTCCTCATCCACTTCCTCCTCCTCTTCCTTCTGCTCCTACTACTTTACCTCCTCCTCCTCCTGTTTTCCTTCCTCTTCTTCATACCCATTCTTCTCCAACACCTCCGGATGTTTTGAGATTGTTCATCGATCCTGCGCTGTAGGTGGACAAGGTGTGTTGTACCAGCATTGAAAATCTCTCACTGAGAGACGTGGGAAGGGGTTATGTTGATGTTATGGGATGTTTCCAAGAGGCCGGCTGCTGAGGAAGAGGCTGGGAGAGGAGACTTGATGAGAAGGTTGTATCATTTGGGCCTAATGGGTATCTAAGTGGTCTTAATGTGGCTAATAGACTAGAGGCTTTAATCCTTTGGCGGCCATTAAGAACAAATAAAAGCTGACACATTCTGAACAACGTCTCACAGGCAACGAGTGGCTAACTCTTAATTACTTTACCTCAGAGAGCCCAAGAGGACTTGGTGTTTACATGAATGTGTGTAGTAACATGGATGCAAAAATAAAGGAGTACAAATATGGACGAGATGGACTTTGTGATCAATTGGGTTTTGATAAGGTTAGTGATTTCATCTGTTAACATTTGACCTATTCCTAGGACATAATAACTTAATGAAATTGGAAACACACTTAAATTGTATAGGATGATCAGGTTTCAAAAGACACAAATACATTTATTCACCAAACCCATGAGATTTTTCTCGTAATGTTCATGATCTGTAGGTGAAATGGTCATTTCTGCATTTTCACATTGAACATATTGGACAGCTTCTCAATAAAAACATTTGGAATGTATTCAAATCCAGATTTGATAAGTCATTTTGTTTGTCGCGATCAGGACAAACTAAATAACCTGAATTATAACTAGACAATCGAATCGTGGAGTGGGTGCTATGGTTAATTTGTTAAACTCACAACAACAAGAAGGCCAAACACGACAACATGATGGTGCTTATTAAGCTCCTTTGTATATTTTAACAACAGATTGAGGTTATTGTTGCTTGGTTTGTAGCTATTTTATTTCTTAGTAACACTTAAATATTTTGTCTAATTTTGATTGTTGATCAATAAAGTTACAAGTACACTTCTGCTTCTACCATTTAAAATGCCTCCAGGCCACTACAAAATTGATACTGATGCTAAATGATAGCACTTATATATTTTTTCAAGGGAAAAAACATTTGTGGTTTGGTGTGAATCAAGCAGTACTGATGGGGCTGTTGGTACAGGCCTGCATGAGACTGGAAAGGTTGGGAAAACTGGTTCCTAGGGTCTTCTAATATACAGGGTTTGTGGCTAAAAGTGAACATAAAGGCTTGGTCGTATAGCTCATACACTAGCCAGTGATGCAACCATTGATGAAACCAACTAGGCCTTCTATGTGCTGTCCAAGTATTTTTCCTACCTCCACAATAAAAGCCGGGTTTAATCTTTTGTTGCGCCCATTGATTAAACCACAACACAACGTTGTTGTAAATTAAGTATTTTTCTTCCTTCCACATTAAAAGCGTGATTTAAAGGTCTACTAAATGCAACAGTTTTATAACACAACGGCTGTGCGTTGGAAGCCCCACCAGCACAGCTGTCAGAAAAAAGATCTGGCTAACAGCACATTACTTTCAGCACGTCTTTAATGAGCTGTGACCAAACAAAAGAAGAAGAAGATGCTTAGATATATGTAGAGAGGTGTGTGTGTGTGTGTGTGTGTGTGTGTGTGTGTGTGGGGGGGGGGGGGGTTATCTAACAGTAATCCCACTGTTAGATGAAGCGCACAGTTCTTTAATTAGAATGTTGCCAAGTGTGTGTGCGCTCCAGCTGTCATCCCCAGACATTAGTTTGAAATCCAGGTGATCTGGTTGACGTTCGCTAGCTAGATGAATGGAATCAAGTAAAGTGAACAGGCAACAGGTCATAGCTAGATGAATGGAATCCAGTAAAGTGAACAGGCAACAGGTCATAGCTAGATGAATGGAATCCAGTAAAGTGAACAGGCAACAGTCCTCAGGTCATAATGGTTATCAATGTTTAGCGTCACATAGTCATTCTGGGAAGCTAATTACTTACAACACGGCATGGGTCTTCTCTATAGCTATGGAATTACAACAACAAACAGCAGTACGAATAAAAAAACAAACATCGAAGGTAGTTAAAGTATAAAATAAATGGTAAATGGACTGCATGGACTCTCAGTGGCTCACATTCACCCATTCATACACACATTCATGCACACATTCATACACTGATGGCGGTGTCAACCATGCAAGGCAACAGCCAGCTGGTTGAGAGCAGATAGGGGAAGGTGTCTTGATCAGGGAAACCTCAAAACTCAGCTAAGAGGAGCCGGGGACGGAACCAGCAACCTTCCAGCAACTGCTCTACCTCCTGCGCTACTGGCTCCCATAAATAATCGTGTAGAAATATATAAATATTTAGAGACAGAATCCGACAATTGTACAGCATTGGTCACGTCGTTAACTTTCCATTTGGTATTTTGCCTTTACGATATTAACCAAAAACAAAACAAAAAGCAACATAACATATTCAGTTATTAAAGATAAAGCTTCTGGTTAGCTGAGGAGTACTAATGTTTCTAAGTTTCAGTACAAATGGAAAAACACTCCCATACAAGTGAAGGAAAGTGACCCTCGGTCACTATAATATATTGTATTAATACCGGACAGAGTCCTACTGATCTGTGCACGAATAAATCAAACCACCAACCTCCACAAATTAAATGTATCCTCATTTAATCAGTTCAAATTATCCCAGCAATTAATGGATGTTAGTGGAAGGCCTGTAATGTAAATGTGTTTAACAAATTATTTTTTGTATTGCTGCTGACATCCAGCATTAATCAAATTAAATAAACAGCTTGGTGTCATCTCTCGGGGTTTTGTAAACAACAAAACGATAATTTGTTATTAATTCATTAATTATTTGATTTAAATGTAGGTTATTTAAAGCAGCGCTGATGTATTAAAGTTGCTGAAAAGTGCACTGAATGTTCTGTTCAACAAAGTTGTGACTACGATGTGACTAATTAAACAAACCAGTGTTTAATGTCCGTTGGAGTGGTGTTTGCTTTAATTAGCGGCCTTGGTTCATCAACAACGTTCGGATCAATGACTGAATACTGAGATGTTTTTTTTTTTGTTGTCATGGATATTCTTATCGTCTTCTTAAAGAGATATGCAAATGAGAATTCAAAACCAAACTGCTATTTGCTTCTCCCCCCTCCACTTCCCAACTTCAATGACCCGCTCTGAACACACATCACAGCTCTCATACCACATCATTTCTACATTGTTGTAATTGATCCTTTGTCGTCGTTGAGATAAGGGATTGACCGACTCACGGCCCACTAGAAGTGCATGTTCCTCCGCCGGCCCCGTGATACGCTCAGCCAGGGCGAATTCTCCGTTAATTAGCCGGGAACAAAGAGACCAGAAGCAGCTGATCACGACGTGGGCGGGCGGATGGGATCTGAGAAAGTAAAGAACAATGAGCTACGTGTGTGTGTGTGTGTGTGTGTGTGTGTGTGTGTGTGTGTGTGTGTGTGTGTGTGTGTGTGTGTGTGTGTGTGTGTGTGTGTGTGTGTGTGTGTGTGTGTGTGTGTGTGTGTGTGTGTGTGTGTGTGTGTGTGTGTGTGTGTGTGTGTGTGTGTGTGTGTGTGTGTGTGTGTGTGTGTGTGTGTGTGTGTGTGTGTGTGTGTGTGTGTGTGTGTGGTGGCGCTAGCATTGTACATAATCTCTACAGAGAGAGAATCGTGCCAGATTCGAATCAATTAACCAATTAACAACCAAATCATTAATTCACTACTCAATAATCACTGTATTTATACAGCTCTAGAACAACTTGCTGTACATTGAAACAAAAACCCAAATTACAAATACGTTCCAATTACAGTTACAAATTCATTCTGTTCCTTTTCGGGATGGGATTGATATGGGCAGGGCAGTGAAGTGATTACTGTGTTCTAGTCCCTGCTGAAACGTTCGGTTTCAAACCGTAAGTCACTTTGGGTAAAAGTGTTAAAAATTACAATCTTTTTGTTGAAATTAATATAAGAAATAAAGAAATATGCTATAAGACCACGCAGAGGCACATTTGAAAGTGAGATATCCTGGAGACACAAATATATGGGAGGAGAGAGGAGAGTGGACATGGGGAAGGGAGGTAGGAAGGAGATGGAAAGGGGGGGGGGGGAGAGAGGAGGAGAACACAAGGCCAGGTAATAACAAGGTCGAATGATAATTAAAAGTCAACAGGGAAACTAATGAATACAAAGTAAGAAGTAAGATGGGAGAACAAGGGAAAGTTTGCCAAAAGTTAAATAATAACAGCTCAGGAAGAGGAAAGACAAGGAAGATCTGATGAGATTGTGTGCTTTATTGTGTTCTAATCTAATCGTTGTGTCCTTGCAACATCCTCGTGAGACCCCAAAATATTAAACATATAAATGTGGGAGACTGAGTAGGGAACGTTATTTGGGCCCTTTTCCATTGATGACTATTCATATTTATTCTGCTTTCATAACTATGAGGTCCTTTTGTATTTCAGCATGGAAATGATCTAAATGTGCTGTCACTGCATTTTCAAAAAGGGTAAGTCTGAATTTTTTTTTATCATAAAAAGAAAAAGCACTCAATGTTCTCAATGACTATTTAAGGACACTTATATGGGTGTCGATTATTTTTCAGTTGAGCGGTTTAAGTTTTGCTTATCTGGTATTTTCTCCTCATGAATGTTCGACTGTAGGAAATGTATATAGCACTGTACACACACACACACACACACACACACACACACACACACACACACACACACACACACACATTGATGTTGCATTGTGTTAAATGTGTGCAGTATTACACACACACACACAAACAAATGTTTTTTTTAATTCCACCGCCGCCATTTTATCCTACAAATAAAAATGACTGATATTAGCATATTGCTAACCCAGTCAACTCTAATGTGAACAAGTCTAAAAGGAGCACATAAATAACGCATAAATAACATTCATTACATTACATGTCTCTGCCATGATGCCAGCAAGTGACAGTTTAGTCAAATATGGGCGTTAATAAAAACATAAATGACCATTTCAACATTACCAGAAAACTGAATTCACACAATGTGGTAATTAAGGTCTGAACTGTGTCAACAGAAAACAAAACTTAACAATCCAAAACAAAATAAACCCAAAACTATTTAGCTTCTTATGCTACAATTATGGCACCCATTGCACCTCTAACCATCAATAGAAGGAGGGACCCCTCTTTCTGCTTTCCTTCTCAAGGTTTGTACCTTGAAAAATGTGCGGCCTGTGTGGCTTGGGAAGACCCGAGACTGAAGCTGGATTAAGGGCCATATAAAGAAAATTGGCAAGACCTGGCAAAATAAACAACCCCACAATGGTAGTGTGGCAAGTTGTCTGCAAGTTGTTCACTGAATGTAAATCGTCCAATCAAATGACCCCTCGCACGCCACACAACGTGCTCATTTGGATAAAGTTAACCAAAGTTAAACTTTTGTCCCATCCCTTTTCACATGTCACCGCAAGTATCCGCACCAGCACAGACAGGTGAACACACCCAATACAATGTCAATGGGGCTTTGTTGCCAGGTGTTTTGAAGCCTATACAGCCCATACACAGACCAGCAACATGCTGCCATGAAACAGAAAATGGTGCCTGTTTCCAGCACTGTGGACAATATATATTTTGTGCTTTTCGTCAACAGCAGAGGAGAGAAAGCCTTAACAGCCAGAACGATTCTTCTCACAACACTTTCAAGCCAGATTGCTTTTTGAGTTTGAGTGAAATGCAGTCGAAATGGTTGAATTAGATAAAGTATTTTCTGAATGCAGTGCTGTTATTCATTGTCTGGATGCAAAAAGTACAAGCACAACCATATAAATAAAAAAAGCCCCCCAAAAGACAGGAATTGGTATTCTTCTGACACAAATCAGACCTTTACTTTTTGAGAGACAATGGCATGTCAAATCGACATCCCTAGAGTTTGCCCGCAAAACACTTTTGGTTGGAACAAAAGCATTCCTTACATATCATTAAACAGTGTCTTGGGAAATATGAAGCCTTTTAACAAGGGAAGCGAGGTAATGCAATTACTTATCTCTGTGAGGTGGCCTATATCTATAAGTAGATATTTGGTACATATATGCTACATACATGTTCTCCATGTTCTTAGCCTGCTAATTAGCTAAGTATCAGGAATCACAGGAGGCTACAGTATGTTCTATCCCGGCTTAGTATTGCCACAAGGCAGAAATAAAACTTGAATGAGTCTCTCTCTTTCTTTCTCACACACACACACACACACACACACACACACACACACACACACACACACACACACACACACACACACACACACACACACACACACATATACACATACACATACACATACACACACACACACACACACACACACACACACACACACACACCTAGTGCTTTTTAAGACGTATAGAAGAAGGTAATTTCACAGAAAGAAAAGAGAAACATGTTTAGAAACACACAAACAAGTTAAGAACCCCCCTCCCCTTCCCACCCCGCTTAACATCTTGTGCTTTCTTAACATGTTCAGAAGCATGTTAACAAGACCCAGAGGAACATGCTAAGAAACACACAAACATGGCAACAACGCCCCCACACATCCACTCCTGTGAGGGGCCAGTCGTCCATCATCACCAACCCCCCCCCCCCCCCCCCCCCCCCCCCCCCCGACCCCCACACGTGGCTGGGCGTTCACGCATTAGTGTAATTTGAGTTTTACGAGAGGTCATTCCTCTTTGTCCAGCACGGGAGGAAGGGCAGCGGAGACGCGGACGAGGTGAAGACAAATCACCTTTATTGTTTCTCCTAATTTGTCGGAGTTGCTGAAGTGCCACGGAAGGGCCTCCGACGCCATGCTTAGGATCCCGTCTGGGAAAGCACCGACTGCAAAGGCGCCCTTGCGGTAATTAAAGTTTGGTGTAATTTATAGTTTTGTATCAGCAAAATAAATAAATAAAATAAACCCTGAAACTCCAACTCCTGCTCAGACAAACACACAAAAACACACGACACGATGCACACAAACATACATACACACACACACACACACACACACACACACACATTAAACTCTCTCATACATACGCACACTCGGAAACAGACCAACACAGACGCAATCATTTGCGTGGAAAGACACTGGGCGCACCACGGGGCCTGTGTTCCCTGCGGGTGATCGTGGCCAGCGAGGGGCTTAACGGCTTTATGGAGGGTTCATCATGTTTTTTAACTCTGCTCGGCTTAATAATACACTTCCGATTCATATCGTCCGTTGGGATGGCGCTGTGTGAAGCTGACATGATGTGAATTGCTGTGGGGCAAGATTCCAGCTCCTCCTCCTCTTCTTCCTCCTCCTCCTCCTCCTCCTCCTCCTCCTCCTCTCGGTCTCCATGGATACGGCAGGCGAGGTGCGTACACGTCTCTAATTCAAGATGGCACCCCGGGTTGAAGGCTACAGTGAGTTAATGTGTGCGAGAAGAATACTAAAACAAAACATCTGCTCGCATTCTCTGCTCGGGGTATAAAAGGATATTTATTTAAGGTAACATCTGCCTGGGTTGTGTTTTTTGTTTTTTTTCGTGCGTGCGCGCGTGCTCGGCGGCCACGTTTGTGTTCCGAATCGTCAAACCTAATTGGATCCGCTTTTTGTACGCCCGAGTCTCTTTTCTCAACTGTAAACTTTTTTTCAACTGTGAGAGTGACTCAGCTCGGCGTAACCGAGAGGAGAAACAGTTAGCGGCACTGTCGATAAACCAACACTGGAGGACTGGATATCAAAATAAACAGGGAGCTCAGAGACCAAACCGAGAGACAACACTCCCCCAGATTTGAGAAAATGAAACTCTTTTGAGTGACATAGGTTTATTAAATCCACTTGGAGGAGGAAGTGAAAAAGCAGCGTGAACGCGAAGGCGTCCCCCCTGGCTGAGGTTACATCCAAGGCAAATTGAGACGCATGTTGTAGCAAAGTCCAATACTACACGCCACCTAGCTGGCTTCCATACTCCACCTAGGTGACTTTTCTTGGGCTCCTCCAAACAAAAGGACACAGGGTGGTGATGTTGGAACCGGTTTATTGCCAAGGTTGAGTAGAATGATATATACAGATGGTGCTCCATACTGCCATGTAGGAGATCTCTCCCTGAGTGTGTGTGTGTGTGGTGATGGCTGGTTTAACCTTTGCACATTGATTGCTCAGTGTGCAACAGGTGTGCAGCCTCACCCAGCTCCAGACTCCAATCAGTCTGACTCCGGCCAGGTGAGGCTGCTTCAACCAGCCATCATCCACACACACTCCCACACATGTCATTAAAGGATTTGGCCGGGTTCACTAAGACCCCAGGTACGTTTCTGACATTGTCTATGTCAAGATGTAAATCAGCCATCACTTTTGTTCAACTGACCCCCTCTCACGGTGTACGCGTGTTCCCAAATTGGGCAGTTGGCAAGAGTCATTGACATCCATTCTATTCCAAACGAGTGTTAAGCAGCTCCTATAGCTGTCTTTTTGTTTTTGTCCAGCACAAGTAAGCGCATACAAACCTCCCTGGCTAGGTTATTGTATCCAGCAGCGCCCACAAACGAACAAATCCACAAGTTTCGATTCCGTGTTTACACTCCACTGTGCATGCTCACAGAGTTTGACTGAGAGGCACGCAGCTAGAATTCGGAGTGAAGAGGGTTGCTGTGTTTTAGTCAGTGTGATAATTCTTCTGAGTTCTGAGTGCACAGCAACATTTGAATAAGTTGCGAGGGTAAGTGTAGGAGGGGATGTTTTTTTTTAACTGATCAGAACACAGCCTCAATTCAGAATCAAAATGAAGTGCTCAGTTCCCGGTTGTATGAATCTACGTGGAAGCCTTTTTCGTATTTAAGTCCGTGAGCATTCACAGTGGCATGTTAACACAGAATGAAAACTCTTTGTTTGCGGGCCCTATTGGAGAAAATTACCTAACCCAGCAGTTTGTACGCGCTAACTTGTGTTTGACAAAACAAAGATACAGCTATGGGAATATATTATATTTGGAATATAATGGATGTTAATGG
>JACYXH010000522.1:1282500-1405000 GCA_026745465.1 Lota lota
ACGTGTGGATTTTCTTTAGTTATTGCTATACTGAAGATTGTTCTGAGTTCACTCACTTGTGAGTCGTTTCGGATTAAAACATAATAAATGATCAAACATATATATGAATGTATGTCATGTTAACTGTTTGCACTTTACTAGTAAACATAGGAATGTTCAAGAACTACAAACAGTACAGTATATGTGAAAAATATATTTACAATATAAACACAATAAGTGGAAAATAGATAGAAAACAGTTGATAGAATGCACAGGGCTATAATGCAGCAAAACTCTGGGACATAAGTATGCTATATTTATGTCCCCCCAGCTGTTATGTCGCCCACTGGTTTTGATGGATAGGTGCAGACACATTTCATTATTTCACACTGCCCACTGCACTTCCACAGAACATAAATAAATACAGGAATACATAAATAATGAATCAATCGATTTGTAGTTGATCATGTATTTTTTTGTTTGTGTTTTCTTTTATTGCAAAATGTTACCTCTAAAATGTGCTAGCAAAGGTTACCACCTTTCAGATATGTGATGGGTAGCTAGGTGTTAAATTAATTTCCCCTGAGGAGGGGCAATTGCATTGTTTTGCTAACTGTAAAGAGTAAACAGTTAAAAAGAAAAGAAAAATATATCGTATACCATTATGCAAGCAAATATTTGCAGATCAAAGTGAATAAACAGGAGAAATGTCAATTTTCTGCTTCTGATTCAACCCATGCAAAGCAATTTTGTATTAACTAATTGGATATATATATATATATATATATATATATATATATATATATATATATATATTCTCCCCTTAGTTCAGAGGGGAAGAAATTAAATAGAGCTTCTCCCCAGTGCATTGTGGGTAGGCAAGGACGGGGCTGGTGCTGGCGGCCGCAGGTGTTTGAACAGCAAACCAACCGTAGGATATTAAAGGAGCACGTGAAAATTGAACAAATTGAAAATGAAGGACGGGCATTAGCGTTGATGGTGTGGATGGACCTGCCCAAACACACAGGGGCCAGCATAATTCAACCTTTATCTTTAGCTGGGAGCACTCCCTAGACCAGGGGTCTGCAACCTTCACTATCTAAAGAGCCATGTTTGGTCCCTCTCCCACCAAATAAAATGTATCTGGAGCCACAAAACCGATTTGACCCCTAACATGTAGATAACACCGCGTTTGATATATACTTATACTATATTTAAAATAAAAAATAGGCTATATTTTGTGGCATTTAGGAAATGTATAGTTGTATGGATGTGACGATTATTTTGGTTGACAAAATACTAGAAGACATTGTTTCACATTTTTTTCATTGTATCACTTTGATCTCCAAAATAAGAGGTGTTCCCTTTGAAATAAAAAAAATTAAATAGCCGTTATGTATTTCAAAGCTACAGGGAGCCACTGCAGGTGGAAGAGCCACATGCGGCTCCAGAGCAGCAGGTTGCTGACCCCTGCCCTAGACTAACGTCATAAATTTCACTTAGTGTGCATATATATATATAACAATTTTCTTCATAGTTTAATATTATTTTTCTTTTTTTACAAAGGACACCTTCTCCCATTACTATTTCAATAACGTATTGACTCTTTCAAGCTCGCAGGAAATATGCAAAAGCTGGATAGCGGCTGAACTTGAAGTCTCTCTCTAATGAGAATTCAAAACATGGATGGCATGTCATTTCATTGAGCGTAATTAACACTCATGACTCATTTATCTCCGCACCACTGACCACATCATTCAAATAAGTAAAATAATGCGATTGCCGTAAGTTAGGGTACAACAGTTCAACAGTTCTTCCTGTCTGGAGAGGAGACCACCACTTCCTGTGTGGAAAGCGAGATGTCTTCGGATTGGGACGAGACAACTCAATGGCTCCCACGACTTTCAATTTAGGACTCCAGAATATCGACATCGCCAGAAGTGAACATGGAGTGTTGGTGTAAAAAACTGGTCACGTGATCCAATCACGATGAGAATAAGGATAATAACCTTTTATTTTGGGATGGTAGTCCCAAAATAGGTGGTAGGTGGTAGGGGGTAGGAGATTCCTCAGATGAAATGAAAAGGACATGTCCTCCACTACACAAGATGATAGGCGTCATCACCGCTTTGAAATAAGATTGGATTAACCTGCCAACCTCATCAAACATTAATACTCCATCTGAAGTCCCAGAGAGAGAGGGGGTTGGGGGGTTGTTAGATGAAGGCAGGTCCAGTGGTCTGATTCTGATCTGAATATCCGCTGAAGCGTCCTCTGTGAGTTCAATAAATGTCACCGTGCAGCTGTGGACTTGTGCTGTTAAAGGGGGTCATATGATGCCCTTTTTGTGGTTAATAATTTAATTTTGGGGTACTACTAGAATAGGTTTACATGCTTCTATGTAAAAAGAAAATACACCTTATTCTCAGACTCTTCATTGCTGCAGAAACGCTCAGTATGTTGGATCTAACCGCCTCTTGACTGAAGCGGGAGACATGGCGGACAAACGCGGCCTCCTTTGAGGGTCATTCATGCTAGGATGACAGGTCGGCTTAAAGTCCTCAACAAATGGCGCTGGCTCCTCAAACACCTCATCAAACACAAGCCTCACCAGGTCGTCCACATGCTCTGTCAAATATTGCATTCAAATACTTTTCTGAATTCGCCTTCCTTGTACATATGTAAACGGTGCCCATACTTCTTTAAAATATTTAGAATTTTATTATAGTTAGTAAAAATGTTTTAGCAAAGTCAAAAGGGGATGGTTTTTATTGGCTTTGCATTCACTCTTCTTGGACTTTGGGAAAATACCCTAGAAGAACGATTGACCACACATGCGCATGTAAACACATGCACACACACACACCAAAACAATTTCCTTGTATTACATAGAGCACCGGCAGTGATACTTAGGGAACCACTACACTGTTGGGTATATAGAAAATGGCCTCCACGTAACAGAGTTAAGTAAAAGGCGCGAAATGGAAGGACAGCAGTGGCTCAAACTGATTCACAAACCTCCGATTTATTCTATTGATGATTTCAGCCAGCCGTCTTCTCTGCAGGGAAAAGCCAACAACAATCCTTCTACACACTGAATGGGGAGGAGGGGTTATTCACAGACTGTCGTCAGTGTTGCTGAGAGAGAGAGCGAGAGCGAATCAATGTGTTGCCCACAGCTCTACAATGAAATACGATTTTCCCCGTAAAAAAAGTCAAAGCATGGGAAAGACGGATGGCGTCGTTCTCTCGGACGGATAAACAAATACAAAATAAAAGTGACCCGCCCAAGTAAAGTTATTGTGTAGGAAACACTGCACCACCTTGGTGGCTGGCATGAGCCACTTGTCAAAGTAGCATATCGTTGTAAGCTAGATCATAATGGAAAATCATATCAATAAATGATGTCTCTTCTGTATTACTGTTTTCACGTTTCGACTGGGAGTTAGGGGTAAAGGGCATATTCCGCCATTGACATGTGACTAAATGCAACAAACCGCTACCCTGAATAAAACGATGGATTTCTTGTTTGGGCATTGTTGGAAACCATTTGGAGAACGTAAGTACCCAACTCAACAAAATATTTAACAGAGGTCATCGTTTTGGGATATTTTAATGCATAAAGGTTACATATGATACCCTCAAGTCGAGAGGGAGCTATTGTACAGCGATGTCACAACTCTTTTCAAACCTTTCTGTAAAGGACAGTCTCACTCTCTTTCGTCAACACCAATGCAAAGCGTTTTTGTTCTTCACTGAAGTCCCCGAGGCAAACCTATCAAACCTTCACACACACAATCAAATACCTCCATGTGAAATAAACGTGAATTAATACATTACAGAGTACTGAATCCCATACGTTCACATATAAAGATATATGCCCCCACATCGTCTCTATGCCTCCCTCAGAGGCCTTAATGGTGAATGTGAATGAATGACACGGGGAGGGAGCTGTCTCCCTATTGTGTTTATATAAATCTCTCTCTCTCTCTCTCTCTCTCTCTCTCTCTCTCTCTCTCTCTCTCTCTCTCTCTCTCTCTCTCTCTCTCTCTCTCTCTCTCTCTCTCTCTCTCTCTCTCTCTCTCTCTCTCTCTCTCTCTCTCTCTCTCTCTCTCTCTCTCTCTCTCTCTCTCTCTCTCTCTCTCTCTCTCTCTCTCTCTCTCTCTCTCTCTCTCTCTCTCTCTCTCTCTCTATGGAGACTGGAGTTCCTCGTTCGCCAAACAATGAATAGGAAATTAAGAGTTTTGTTTTGGATAGTTTTGGGAGTAAACAGCCAGTGTGAGTGACCAACAAGGGAACTTGTTAAGAGCTCAATGTCTTCAGACAAGTTGGTTTGAACACAGCATTGAAAAATAAAAATACTATTTACTTAATTTCACACCACCTGACTCTTATCATTTAGACCCCATCAACTCTTTCTGAATTCACAGGAGAAACTTTGTTGAGTTGTGCATCGTACTCAGAATAATATATTACCTGGGAGCCAAACGCATCGGTTTAAAATAACCACCTAGCTGTATATCGACTTGTATTTACTGCAATCACTTTGTGTTTAATGTTCTCATCTAAACATCGATGGATCACATTAAAAACGTAAGAAAATTGAAGTGTGACCTTCAATTCTACTCACAATAAACTGCAGTGTTATTGTGATCTGATTAATGTTTACTATCTACTTGGCCAGGTATTTACCGTTCAGTTCAGACCTCTACTTAGAACTTTTATAACCTGTGTTTGTCTTTCCCCAGACTCTCCTGGATTGTGGAGAGAGCCTTCTCCAGATCAGATCACATTCGATTAGATGAAAGAAAAGATAAGATAAAATCGGTTGAGAAAAGATAGGAAAAGAAACAATAGGGTGAGGTGAGATTAGATTACATGTGATTAAATGAAATATACTGCATTAATATCACATTAAATTAAGGAAATAACCCATAGAGGGATATATATATAGTTAAAATTTAAGACATTATTATTCATATTAATATTATGAATCCCAAGATTATGCTACATGAAATAGCAATGACAAATAAACTACAAATGCATTTCATAACAATATTTGAGACATGGCACAAAAGGGGCAGTTGACAAAGAAAAAGTACTTCAAAGGATTTTTTGCTCATGTCTGGTTTTATCTTGCATTGACGTGTGATGTCTGTATAATGTCATCTTTATGGGCTGTCATGAGCTGAGGACCTCTGTGAAGCCTGAGCTGCGTGCACGGTCAGAGAAGGCGTGAATGTTATGTTGTTGGCAGTCATGGTGGCCACCAATTCACAATGTTACGTTTCTAAATCTATTTATTCAGGATAGCATAGCATGTCAAAATTATGTTTTCCTGATATAAATGACTAGAATTACAATATACATTTAGGGCATTTTTTCATGACATTATATATGAATTTAAAGAATTTGAAAGGATCAAATCAAAACGTGGGGACACCTTTGTGTTCTGCATATACTGTTCATCACAAAGTGGTTTTTCCATTCACACACACATTGTTCTTTTCAAATCAAGTATGACCGCATCTTTTCATCAAAACATAAAACCCCAGCCTTCATTAACAACAACCTCCACACAAAACCTTCTACACATACAACCGACCTCAACACCGCCATAGACCAGTACTCCTCCTGTCAAAGAACACGAAAATACGCACGGCTCCTCACGCTGAAGCCGTTTGCCAGATAAGTCCGGCATTTTGCAACACAGGATGAGGAGATCTATTGAGAAATGGATTGAAAGGATCAATGGGTGTCCCGTCATCATCCATCCATCCATCAATCACGGGACGGTATAGAAAGGGATTTCTAACTGCCTATGGAAACGTCAGCGTGTTGAATTGAAGATTCCATCTGTGTACTCCACAGTGGATTGGTGATTGGAACGGGTAACAATGGACAGAAACGGCAGTGCTTATGCTGCCGGCATGCATGAGTGATGATAAATAAATAAAGAAAACTGCAGAAAAAGCAGCGAGAAACCCCAGACAAGATGAGGATGTTTAAACTAGCTGTAGCTGTAGAAGCCGAGCCCCATCACACACATCGCAGCAGTGCAAATGTCTCCGGCAACAAAAAAGGGAAAGGAAACATGGAATGACGACAGCGTTCAATGGAGGATTAGGAGTTTAGCCCCTTCTACAATGAAAATTGTTCTAGAACATTTGTTGGAAAATTTGTGTAGATATAATGATCACGGATCCAAATCACCATTAATGTGTTTTTTGTGAAGAGTAGAAGACTAGATGAAGACTAGAATATTTGGTGGTCTAGGAGTTTCTAGAAATAGTGCTCTAGAACATTTCTGGTGATTAAAATATGACTGAACCTCGGTGATGCGGCCAAGGCGAAGCTTTATAATAACAGGAGACCATGGAGGGTTTATTCCGCTTATACCAGAGTTACCAACAATTATTAGATATAAGTTACTTTCATCTTTAACGTTAGTCTTTTTTTTTTTATCAATCTTAATCCGCTGAAATTAAAATGCTCTTCCATGGTATTTTGAGCATGTTGTTTTTAGGTTGTCAAGGAAACATCTGGTCAATAGCTGTGTTTGACCGTTGCATTAATGTCGGATTCGTAGCGCATTGATTCAGAAATGGTAAAAGGCAGAGTCGTCCCGTTATTGAAATATAATATATATATATATGGGGACAGAGGATTTACTTATGGGGATTAAACATTCTTCAGAGTCGGTCCAGTGCTGAGCGAAGGGGCTTCAGTTTGTTCCTGGGAACCGAGCCAAAGTCCAATAAGATAGGGTGCCAACAGTCACATAATGTCACACAGAAAGCCTTGACTGTGGTACCGACGCTCTCAGATGGAAATGAGAGGCGCTTGTAGAATTAGTTAATTGGCGGATACAGATTACAGACGGTAACAGCTTCTCGATTTACTATCCAATATCACGACTGAATCCATTTTTAAGCTTAGATTCATGCCAATGACTTGTTGCGGTATAGTAGGCTTCTAATAAACGATCGTTACTAATACTATAACCACAAAATACTCTTTTAGAAACAAAAACATGTTGAGAACTATTGGTGTACAAAATACAATAGTTTGTTTTCGGTCTTAGTGCAAAATAAATCATCTGACGATTTAGTCAGAAGATTTCATCCAAATGGATTAATAAAGTTAATTGAGATACATGTTATTAAGGAGCAGGTAAGTGTTAAGCATTTTGCTCTAGGATGCCTAAGGCTAGGCTGTCGACATTGGAGATCGAACCCAGTACCTTTTGGAAGGGAGCTGAACACCATAACCACTTTACTATCCTATTCTCTTTTTCTTTGTAAAATATTTTCGAAAATATACCAAAAAAGAAATCCAGTTTGACAAACACTCAACCAGAAACAACCAACTATTTGTACCTGTCAAATGTTAGTAGTAGATTCAGCGGAACAGTTTGGGATAAGCAATGACAGTGTTATGACATGTTCAGGCACTTACCATTTTATATTTTATAATTATGTGCAAATCTGAGCGAATAGAACCTCTGAAGGTAAGGGTTTTAAATCAAATATAAATAAATCTCTAAAGTACTGATAGAATGTGTTTAAATATTGGCATGACGCTATGTTGTCCGTCTACTTCATAAAGTAAGTCCTTGGCAGTAAGTCCTTGAAAACATCTGCACAGACAACAACACAGATTCATAATATATAAATAAATAACAGCAAAGAATACTGACACTTATATTGTATAAAGTATATTTACATTAAGTCTGTACATGCAATAGTGAGTTGTCTAGAAGTATATATATTCATGTGACGAAGAGCGCTATCGATAAACGTCAGTTCAAAGATGTCTCACGTTAAGTTTAGGTTAACAATAAACATTCCCTTGACATATCTGGTTTGGATGTTGTGTTAAAGTGCTCCAATTTTCACCATTAGGTGTAATGTTGATTAGCCATTACAAGCCACTGAAAAGTCTCCAGTTTTACTGAAAACGGGGCCATGTTGAAACCGATTCCTGTAGTCAGCGACATCATTGTCTAATTATATAACAGATAGAATCAAAGAGAGCAATGCCTCATCCTCTAAATGGTTTTGCTGGTGGTATTGAGAGAATACATATGGAAAGTTGTATCTTTAGTCAGTGAGTTACATCACAGTGCAGCCAATTCATTTTGGATGGATCGATAGATGGCTGGATGAATAAACTTGCTAAAAATACTCTATAATACACGATGGACTGCCAGCAACAAGAAATAACATGAAACATGCCAGCTCCTGGTAAACATCTCAGTCAAACAGACGGGATAATAATTTACGAGAAACCAAAAAAAAAACACTTGGATGTGTGGAGTGGAAGGCGGGAAACTCGTTCCTCAAGAACCAAGCAAGGACGAGGGGCGCGCGTGGCGCTGACAGTTGACTGGCAGCCATTTTGCGTCGGTGAAGTGTGCGTGCTGTCGCGGCTCCTCTGTCCCTGAGGCGCTAATTACTCTCCTTACACTAGCGCTTTACAAGCCTCTTTTCTCGTTTTGTCTGTTGTGTGGGAAGTGGCCTTGAGATTGGCTTCAAGGATGATGTAACAAAAATAAATAACTAAACGAGTAACACGGCCCTTTGGGCTTCGGTGAGGAAATAAAAACCTTGACGATTGCCGAAAGAAGGGACAAAGTTCAGACCATCTATTTTCCTCCATTCAGTTCTCCTGCCCTGCTGGGGTTAGTGGGGGTGGAAGTGTGGGTGTGATGGGAGATGTGGGGAGGGTTGGAGGCTGGCGGTGGTCATCTCCAGAGAAGTGGACACCTGAAGACCCTCTTCTTCTTCTTTTTCCTGGATTCTTCATCGTAATCCATTTGCAGATGCATGCAGTCGCTGATGAAGGGAAGGTATGTTTTGAAGCAGACGCTTGGCTTCAAACAGGGGTGTGTGTGTGTGTGTGGAGTAGAAGGTGTACCGAGGAAATCTGAGAGTGCCTGCATCCGCTTTGATTACTTCCGCTCCCAGCAGATCATATGGGAGGAGAGGCGGCCATATTTATAACCTAACGGAGAGAGAGAGAGAGAGAGAGAGAGAGAGAGAGAGAGAGAGAGAGAGAGAGAGAGAGAGAGAGAGAGAGAGAGAGAGAGAGAGAGAGAGAGAGAGAGAGAGAGAGAGAGAGAGAGAGAGAGAGAGAGAGAGAGAGAGAGAGAGAGAATTATACTGACAATTATACTGCAAAGTGAGTCACCATGGGTTTTTTCCCCAAGCCATATATTGTTACAATTCCTCAAGCGTAAATAAAGGCTAGTCCATGTTTATTCTCTTTTCAACACCTTCTCAGTGATGCTACAGTCTCATAGTGTGTGTTGAATACATGGGTTGTTTTGAATAGGAACCTTTACTTTGTAAGCGATTATACTCTATTATACTTTATTCTTCTCTAAATCAAAGCCTATCCTGCCATTGGTTGAGAAAAATGAATACACATAATTAAAACATGCAATTAACATGACCAATTATTTAAATATGCTAATTAAGGGTTTCCTCTGTCAGGGTGGAAATTGTAAACGGTGACAAAATCCATGGCAAAACCCATTCGATTCCATTCCAAGTTTTATAAGAGAGGGAAATACTGAATTCATCTGTATTCAGACAGGAGAGCGAGAGCGAGAGAGAGAGAACTAATTTAATGGTAAATGTGGGCTGCCTGTCATGAAAAGGTCTGAACCAAGAAGGAGAAGACGGAGTCAAAAACGCTATTATTCACCTTCTTCAAGACCGGGAATTGTTCTGACTAGGTATGTTATATTGTAACTTTGTATTGAACAGGACAACAATATGATGGCATGATAACTTTTGGAATCAAAGAGAGACTCAATCAAAATGTATAACATCAGAATCATACCATCCACAATACATTCATCTTCGGGTCAAAACTGTAAGTTTTGAGGTGAATAAAACAACAACAAAAGTTGTGTAGTGTAGTCAAGGGTTTTGAAGACAGAAAAACAGAGTGCAGAGCCAAATTCAATTTATTCTCAGGCTGCACTGTGAAATTGTAAAGCTTTCCTTTTCTCTCTCCTCTCTATAAACACACACACACACACACACACACACACACACACACACACACACACACACACACACACACACACACACACACACACACACACACACACACACACACACACACACACACACACACACACACACCTTGAAAAAGGTCAGCGCTCTTAAAAGGACTAACAAATCAACTGAAACGTTCTTGTGAATAGGGTGTGTTTATATCGTTTTTTCCTTTCACCTGTGCACACCTGTTTGAAAGTTATGTTTACTGCTACAAGTTTAGGTTCGGTGGAGAGGCAAAAAGCCATTTCTATAAACTAGGTTTTACACTTTGTTTGCCTTTGGTTTTGTTATCTTTAAAAAACATAAAATATACAATTATATATATATATACATATACATATATACATATATATACACACATATATATATACATATATACATACATATACATACATATATACACACACACACACACACACACACACACACACACACACACACACACACACACACACACACACACACACACACACACACACACACACACACACACACACACACACACACACACACACTAGTACCAATTTAGCTAAAGGAAACTGTGCAGAGCAGCTGCATGAATCACAAGCAGATCTTATAATGCAAAAAGATAAGGTCAAACATTAATCCACAGAGCAAGCACATCAACAAAGTGTTCTTGACCCAACGTTCGATCAAAAGAGACTTGTTAAAAAAGTTGCTTATTATTACATGTTGTTGCATGTCCCGGTTTACATCTTACTGTCTTTGCTCAAAAAAGGCCTCAAGTCTCAATTCGGTTTTGCTGGCGAATAGGCCAATAAAGATGAACTTGAACTTATAGTCAGTGAGTGATATGTTCTAATTTCAACACGACATTTGCACTTAAATTACCAGCAAAAGTGCCAGTGGATCACTGTATGTTTTTTCAGTTCAGTGAGTGAGATACTGTGAGTCCTCGACCGTGTGTTTGTATATAATACATTCTTGTGAAGAGTGAGACTATAGGAGGATCCGTTTATTGGACAACAACGCTATTTGATTCCCAGGATTGTGTTTGCGGGCGCTTGTGTATAACTGCAGGAGTCATTTAAATCTGCGATGGATGACAGGCAGCAAAGTAGCACTCCACACATACCACACTCTGTCTATAACCTCTCTGTGGCGCAGTCAATTGTTCCATTTATTAGCCCAGATTTCAGACTTAGCTTTCCACATAATCCGGTAGTAAACAAGTCCTGTCTAGCCCCTGGGTTTAAACGCCACTGATAATAACAATGACTAATAGTGTTAGAGTGTTTTTTTATCGTTAATGTCACTAGTCTCTTACGCATTGATACAGCACATTAAATGGCCTCTTTGATGAATGGGTCAGCCTACCAGTTGGTACAGTCCACTGGATAGGCTGGTAGGGCTGATCCATCCATCATGCATCGGGGTGGACATTCCCTCTTGTGATGTCACAAATGGGTAGATAGTAAAATGCCATTGCAAGCCAATGCTTGTAATGCATACCATCATACAACAATAACTCACGTCCCAGAATACACAATATAGGCCTAAGTAGAGGGATAACGATGCGCATGTGGTTGTTTCAACAGATACAGAAGAGCTGAAAATAGAATGTGTTGCATTAAACAAGCTGGCTTGCTGACTACTAGCTATTGCTTAAAGAATTGATTCAATTTAAAACAAACAAATCATTAGGCTATAACAGGGCAACAAACAAACAACACTTAAAATAATTACTAATTAAATATAATGTTGTATGGCAGTAAACCTTATTGCTTGTCATAAAATGTTACTATTATTATATCAACAAATACAATTACTAATTATTCACATTTTCCCTGAGATATATTTCATTATCATCATTTATTTATCAAGATAGATTCATTTATCTTTATACATGTCCTTCTCAATGGTTGAATATTTATATACAGTAAGTGGTAGTCTATATTGTTCAAGAGGTGCAACACTATTGAATGCATAATCACAAAGCCAAAGTTTAACTCACTCACTGTTTCTAACAAACAATAGATTTTCTCTCAGTGTTGGGTGGTACCGCACAGTAAATATAAAATCTCATTGTCATTTGTTTCCCTCTTTAAACAATCAGAAAGCAAAAATGCGTTGTGGGGTAAGATGGAACTCGATGGGTTGGCATTAAATGTATTTAATTAGTACTGATAGTCATGTAGTCAAGTAATTCTTTATTACAGTAACATGACCTAATACGCATCAATACTCATTTGAAATATTGACGGGGTAACAATGGGTAGGAGTTATTCTGGAGCAAATTACTTAATTGGTTAATTAAGAGTTCAGTTGAGGTAAACATTATTGACATTACAGTATATATTATTGAAGCTATACATTATGAAACATTAGTCTTAAGTGTCTACGTGACTTAAGTGTCAAGTATATGCTACAATAGAGAAATTATACACGAGTTACTAATTAGTTAGTTTCTGTTATTAAACCTCTACAATTCCACCCCATCAACACATCCAGACATATGTTGATATTCCTACTTCTCTCCAAAGTGCAAATACCTGACGAAAAAACAACAGCAAAACAATGACTCGCAGTTGAATAACAATATGTGCGCGGTTGCAATCCAAACGAGCGAAACACATAAGCCAGAAGGAACAGCTGTTACTCTATTAATCCTAAAGATTGCTTGTGCAAACACTGTGAAGAAACACGTTGGGAAAGAAAGGCCATTACAGCCGTGCTTTCTAAACTTATCAAGACGACAGGAGATGATTGAATATTAGTCCCTTCCACGAGTCTCTGTGTTCGTTGGTTTACAGCCTTGCTCCGTCTTATTGGCCTGTTTTAATACGCAGCATAAATCCATTTATGGAGCTCGCGTGACCAATTTCCCAAACGCCTCTCTCGGCCCCGGTCGGGCCCCAGGTGTGGAGGAGGAGACGGCTGTGCGTCGTACAGCTCCAACCTGAGCCCTGGTGATTCACCTAAGCGCAGAGCATGAGTATAAACTAGACACAAATACTCTCTCTCTCTCTCTCTCTCTCTCTCTCTCTCTCTCTCTCTCTCTCTCTCTCTCTCTCTCTCTCTCTCTCTCTCTCTCTCTCTCTCTCTCTCTCTCTCTCTCTCTCTCTCTCTCTCTCTCTCTCTCTCTCTCTCTCTCTCTCTCTCTCTCTCTCTCTCTCTCTCTCTCTCTCTCTCTCTCTCTCTCTCTCTCGACAGGCCCTACATAACCTCTACTGTCCCCACAGCTAATTATCTCACCTCTACTGTCCCACAGTTCAACATATTACCTCTACTGTCCCCCTGTTAGATCAATAAAAAGCTTTTTAGTTACACGGAAGGCTGTGGCTTAAGATAATCCCCAAAACCCAGCTAGGTATGGAGTCTCATCCTGACGGAACCATATTATTGTGTGGCTGATATCTATATACAATATTGTAGGGGAAAATTGGCTTCATTTGTGGTACGTTTTTTTAACTGGAACTGTCAACCAACATTACAACAACAAAATAGCTGTGGTTAATTGGAATATTCATATTGAAATCTCAGGGAACGACAAATAAAACTGTTGCTAACATCAGTGGAAAACAAGGACAGAGGTGAATCCTCTCCCTCAGGCACGTGATCGAGTACACAACCGGCCAATGGGATTAAGCAGGACAGGGGGGCTTGACAGGCCAAGGTAACCAATTAAATAACAGGGAAGGTTGGGAAGGGGCGGAACAGAAGGTTACCAGGTCACATGATGATTGGGTCACGAAAACTACATGTTAGAACGGAGAGAAATCGAGCTTTTGGAATAGATTTCTGTTGGTCATATAGTGCTCTGTGTCTGAGTGAGCTACCCGGTACAGCATGACGTATTACTTATCTACACTTTTGGAGACACTTTCATCTGTAGTGATTTATAGTCAATACCAGTTGTGTGGCTGACCTTTATGAACAGGCAGGGAGGTTAGGAATCTTGCTCAATCTTTCTCGTTTCTTCTCACATTCTTTCCTTCTTTAACATTTTCACATCCTTTTTTAGGTTGTTTCCAAAGAGGACTTGACACAAGCAGATGGTTATTTCTATAACGTGGAGAAGAGAAGCAGTATTCGAACCATACTAGACCAGCAGACAACTGTGGTCATAACAATGTCCACCTCCACTGTCTAACGTTTTCCACTTCTCATATTGTAGACCTATTTTCTTTCTATTTTGTACCTTTGTATCTCTTTGTACACTAATTAATAAAGTGCAGTTGATCTTATCCTAAGCAAGCCTGTATGTATGTTTTCTAGAGTACGGCTGTGTTGTGATTCTTAGATACATTTATGGATATGTAGACACAGTACTATGGAGTTGGTAAAGTATTCACCAGCAACAGTGTGGAGTTACCAGCAAAATGGTGCAGAGGTGATGGAATCAGAGTGGTGCTGAAGTGTATTTGTTCAGGTGTCTTGCAGCCGTTTACTCTGAAGAACATCTTCTGCAGTGCATGGACAGTGTCCTTATCTCTTTATGCAGAACACCAATGTTGTGTTTATGTCTTTGGACTAGGAAAATGTAGGGTTACTACTTAAAAAAAACAGTTACAACTAAATGAAACAATACAGCAAAATAACCACTTTTAAGATAAATAAATGAATAATACAAAGAACATACCGAAGCACACATACAACAGTGACCCAAAGTAGCTCACCTGACATGACCTGTGTTACTCAAACTCCATGACTAACACCAGGCCTATCCTACCTGCATTTGATGTTTTTCCCAAAAACATTTTTAAAGCATTTTTGACAATGGATTAATGAGGACATCATCAAAAAATAAATAAACAAACCGACGTTCAATTAGGCGTACTGCAGGGGAGTGTATTGGGAGTGAAATATCAAAGCGGCCAATCAATGGCCTACCTCTCCGTGTCCTTCCCTCCCCCCCCCCCACCGGCAGGTTAATGAGGTTAGAGGCAGACTTAAGTGGCCGGCCCCTCGTTAGAAATCCCACTCGTTAAGGACTGCTCGTTAAAGAGTGTAAGGGAGCTGATTAATCTCTGCTGTGAGGCGCTGACTCAGCAGTGAGATTTGGACAGGGATTAATCAACACACAGGGACCATTTGCAACTAAACTCCCCATGGGAGGGGGCCCCATGTCCCTTAACACGGGACTCAATGTTGTCAAGGCAACGGGGACAAGATGGGACTTTGACATTGGAGGACGTGGTGGGATGAGGCGATTGCTGACCGTGCGTCTCACGCTTCCGTCCGCTGTGTCCGGGACATCCGTCATATCTCGTCAGGTTTCACGTCCTAAAATGACCCTTTATATGACATTGACAGTTTCAATATGTTGAATTGCGCACAGAGTTGCTGAAGGCAGCCTTGAGCAAGATTACCCCTAACCTGATTCTTAATGACATTTAAATAAATCCACTGTAAGTCACTTTGGATAGAAGTGTCCGCAAAAAGAAAGAAATCATTTTTTTTTGTCTTGCTCCAGGATGTCTACAGGTTTGGCTGCGGACAATGGGGTATCCATCTGTGGCGTGTGATAAAGACGGACATCAACACAAGGCATTTCCGGTGGGGAAACCAAAAAAACAACAACAATGGATAGCATTCCATTCCCTGCATTGCCCAGAAGTGACAAATAAAATCAATAAAAAGTCATAACCCTCAAAGGGAGAGAGACGGAGATAGATAGAGACGTAGACAAAGAGAGAAACAGAGTGAGGGGAGGAGAGCGAGAGGGAGGGAGGGAGAGTGTTCCAGAGGATCAGGAGATGAAAAGCATAAATAGACCAGGAAGAGAAACCTGACTGATCTAGTGAAGAAAGCAAGCGACTAACACTCCTTTCTCTTTGTCTAGCTCTCTCTGTCGCCCTTTTAATCTCCAGCATGTGGAGAGAGAGAGACAGGGAGTGAACTAGAGAAAGAGAGGGAACAAGGGAGAGAGGCATACTGAGAGATAGACACTGAGAAGGAGGGATAGATAGATAGATAGATAGAGGTAGCGCGAGGGAGAAAGCAAGAGAGACAGACAGAGGGATGGAGAGAGTACGTAAAGAGCATCAGAGAGCGAGAGAAAGGATTTGGAGTTGACCTTTGCTGGGCTCTGTGTTGTGGAAGATGGATGCTGTAAACAGTGGGGTCAAAGGTCACCTAGGGAAGCAGGTCATGACAACCCAAAGCAGGTCATCTAAAGTGGGAACAACAAAACTACACCAATAGATGTGTTTAAATGGGTCTCACTCTTTTTAAGCCACTCATAAGCTTATTCTGGTTTTGGGCAGTAGCATGTTTGTGTTTTGAATGACATTTGATCCTTTTTCATTTAGATAACTAAATTGATCTGAGGTCTCACTATTTAGAAGCAATTCATGTTTAGAAATTTTTTTATGCAATTTGTTAATTTACATAAAGATACGTGGAGGGAAGATGTACTTTATGAATTTCATAACAGACGGGAAATTTGTGCCAAAGGGTTGGCTGCATTATTCAGAAAACATCTCCAGAAAAAAAAGTCGGCGACAGAGAAGACTGGTGTCTCTACTGCCCGTGGGCAATTTGCACCCTCATAAATGCGTAATAAAAAATCCTTCCGCACATCTCTGATCAAATCTAAGCCATCCAAGGCCACCAGAACCACCCTCTTCAACTCTGCTTTGGTTCATTTCTTTATTTATTCGATCCACTCAATTTGTTTGCAGCCTCTCGAAGCCTCTCTTCTTTTCAGAGAAAACACTTCATTGAAATGGGACGGCGACACAGACCCAACCGGTCAACCTGACGTTACCATTGGTTACATGTTCGCTCACCTGGCCGCTCTTACGTCTTCAGCTGGCAGTCAGAGCGGTCTGACACTCTTATCACCGGCCGTTCTGTCACCAACCCCACATTTGAACACCACATTAAGGTACAAGATTCTCTCCAACGGCCAGAGATGCCAAAAACACTTTCTAGCGAGCCAGAAATGAAGTCCAATCTACACCCTGGGCTTTCTTATTTCACCTGGCTTGGAAAACCTATTTTATTCTGGATGGTACTCAGGGTGTGTTAGCTTATTTATGCACTCTGGTAACCATCAACCACGCTATCCAATAGTATTATTTTTGTACAGTTAGTATGTATTTTTATTTTGTGATGTATAGGACTGGCCTGGATTGCTAATTTCAAGCTTCGAATATTCATTAGGTTTTTCCGAACAAATATTTTAATACGCGCAGAAAGAAAAAAGTAAATTCACCCCTGATCTTTTCCCTGCTGGAATCGGAGCCGGCAAAGAACACTGCTGCAGGATCGCCTTTTTTAATCAACTGATCATTTTCCTTTTAATTTCTACATTTCTTAGTTATTTTAAGAACGCAAAAAGCAAAACTACAATATCACGTAGGACTGCTGCGTGGACGCCAGTGGCTTTCGGCAGAGCTTCGGTGCAGCCTTAAAGTTTCCGAAGACACGCGGCTTCCATAGTATGAGAGGAGGCCCACTTCCAATTATCCATTTCAACAGTGAAATAGCTGCTAAATATGTTCATTATCAGGGTTTTTCCTGGCTCAAAATTAGGTGGTACCCAGACGCGTTTCGCAGACAAAGCGGCGAATGTTTGGGCTCATTCAGGGAGCATATTTTATAAAGAAAAATACAACAGCATGCACAAACACATGATAACTGGGTATTTTGAACTGGCTAAACACTGGACTGAAGGAGAGGGTTCGAGCTAGCGGGCTAGTTACTCCATTGCTAGCAGACAAATGTATTCTTAACCAGGTAATACAAAACAAGTCGGACAGTATATATACATTAAGGATGAACGGGGGTAGACTTACAGGTATCATGGACGCACACATACACTGACCAAGTGTGACATTTATGATTTGATGATTCTGAGTGACACTTTTTTTCTCAGACTATCAGAGGGTCGCCCCAGAATGCTCTTCGCTTGGAGGCGTTATAAACAGTACAATTATTAGGCCACATTCAAACCCAAATGGACACGTGAATGGAGTCATTCTAACAACACTGTTTGTGCCGTAAGTTTAAGAAACCTTTTTTTAAAGAAATTGGACGTGCTTGGACGCAAAATAAACAATATTTACCTGTTCGAACCGCCACAAAATATCAGGTCGCAGTCCTGACAAGATTCCTGCTGCAGGGAATAGAGCATGCGTGGAGTAAATTCCTTGATGAAAATTGCCGCTCTCTGGCCGTTTCGGCAGCGCCTTTCCCTGTGCACTGTGCTGATTACGCCACAGCGCCACCACATCAGCGATGCCACGATGGCAGTTCCAAATGACAGAAATCCACAGAGTGCAACGCTTGTTTGAAAAGAGTGTTTTCCATGAAGACACCTGTCAAGAGTTTTGTCGAGAGCTGGAGGCGGCACGACGTTTGACAGCGGCGGCTGTCTCGTAATTCTCTATGCAGGATCAACCCTGATTATTAAAACCCGTCTGTAACAGTGTCCAATGCTACACGCCACCCAGATAGCTGCCACACTCTGCCAAGGGGACTTTTACCGGGCTCCTCCAGACAAGGACGCAGGACGCTGGTGTTGGAAGCCGGTTTATTGTAGATAATGATACATGGCCTGGCACTTCATGTTGCCATGCAGGAGATCTCTCTCCTTGAGTGTGTGGGATGATGGCTGGGTTAACCTGTGCACACTGATTACTCAATGTGCAACAGGTGTGCAGCCTTGCCCAGCTCCAGAGTCCAATCAGTCTGACTCGGGCCAGGTGAGGTTGCTTGAACCAGCCATCATCCACACACACTCCCACACTTTGTAAAAGAATAAAAAAGTATTGTATGACTGCAAATGACTAGTGTAAGCGCCACCATGGAAAACAAAACCATATAACATTTAATATACGTTATAATTATTATTATTAAAACCAGTTAGTTTAGAGTCTGTCTAAAAGAAAATGCTATCATAAGGATAGCACTGGGATTTTAAGACAAATGCAACCTCACCTACCTGCGGTTCGCAAATATACATAGACATACATATATATATATATATATATATATGTATATATATATATATATATATATATATATATATATAATTATTTATTTATTTATTTTTCCATCTATAAAAATTGAATAAAAGCATTCAAATACTGAATTGAGATTCAAATACCTACCGTACCAACAAATATCCGAAAATTCAAATATTCGGGCTCAGCACTAGTGATATAGGCTGTGAGGGTCATCAGGAAAGCGCAATGAAATGTAAGCTACAGTGCAGGAAATTCTGGCTGTCCGTGCTCACAAACCAATGAAACGTACTTAAGGTTGAAGATGAGTTTGGAGAACATTGCAGTCTGGACACATGGATGATAACTTCCTACAAAGATTTGAAACCGTTGTTTTTAATGAAGGCGGTTACGCCAAACCCCCGTTTTTATCAGCATCTATAGCTTCTAACATCACTCAAAATCGTTTTATGATCTTACATCTACTTCCATTAGCCTATCTTCTCAGAAATAACACTTCCCATTAAACTCGGCAATAAAATCTGAAATAAGACCCAAAAGCATTAATCCGTCCTGTTTTTGCTACTATACAGGGGCCCTGTCATGCATATCCTGTTGACCAACGATATATGTTGGTTGTAGATATAGTCTAATGTATCATCTAAAGTTCATTAGATCAACTTCTGGTACCGTAGATGAATCTGTCCACATCCAGCAGCAAACATAACAAATCTATTGCATCCCTGCTATTTCATATTCTGTCAACTTGTCCTGTTGCAGGCAAACTACGCGACGTCTGGTTGGTTTTTTAATCGCATTTGCATCGCAGTAATCCGACGTGTCTCCAGCAATCTCGTGGACAGATGCCAGGCACATGCGATGGATGGGTTCTGATTACGAGTCGCGAGGCAAGGCCCATTCATTTCTGTGGTGTTCTGCACAACACAAAAGGCTGCTTCAGATAGACAAGAAAGACATTTAAACTGACCATTGTTAAACGACAATCGTTAAAAGGAGAAGACGACGTCTAAGAAGATGAAAGAACAATAAACATATGCACAAGTTTAATAAAAAGCTGTGGCAAACGGAAACGCTGTGCTCACCGGTCTAAAAGTATATAGCGCGTTGAGGCAGATGTTCTGGAAGCTTGTTCCAGATACAGTGGCGGTGCTAGGTCAAAACTGGAAACCTGCCTCACTGTGCTGGGTTCGAACCCTCGGAACGGAGAGCAGGCTGGTCCCTGAGGACATGAGACCTATGGGCCCCATAACACAGATTCAGATCACACAGATATTCTGCTGTTTTGTGCTTTATAAAGGATAAGTAATGTTTTGAACTCAATTCAATGCTGGCAAACAGCAAGCCAGTGGAGTGTTATAGCATAAGGACACTCACTTTCTGTTATATTTTATTCCCGGCCGTTTGATCGACTGCAAATCCAGACCAAAAAACTCTCCACGGGCTATTCCTCCATCTTATTCATATTTGCTTGTTCCCGGATCAGCAAACGTTGGACTTAAAAGCTCTAAATGCTCATTTGGATGACGGAGAGGGGCTAGCCGCTCATCTCCTGGAATTCATATATTTCTCGTCTCCTCTGCTCACACTAAGATATCGGTAAACAAAAGAGTGACAGTTTTTAAATGACTTTGTGACATTTTACATTTGTTAGACTGAACGGCTTCTTTTGACATTTCAGAGGGGATATTATGAGGATAACCGCTGAGTTTAAACGATAAAAAACATAGATTTGAGCTAAGCATACCCAAAAATATGCCTAGCAGAAAAGCAGGCACGGCATAGGTTAATACAATGTTTGGCTTA
This sequence comes from Lota lota, assembly GCA_026745465.1. NCBI lineage: Eukaryota > Metazoa > Chordata > Actinopteri > Gadiformes > Lotidae > Lota > Lota lota. The sequence continues at coordinate 1,303,292 of JACYXH010000522.1, forward strand.
AGCAGTTTTATACCCTAGCAGGGCATTTTCCATTAATTATAGTTCTGGAGATAACATTAAAAAAACTGCCAAAGCAGTCCCCTTTAGCCGTTATCATAAACAGTTCTACAATCGCTTGATATTTGCTATTAATTATAAAAAGAACAACTGGAGACAGAACATTTCTGGAATGCTGTAAAACCAATTTGTATTCAACAGACAACGAGTAAGATATCTTTCTATGTTCTCTCAATTCCCCTTTCATTTATGACACCAGTTCATGCTGCACTGCCCCATGAGATCAGAGCGCTAAAACGAATCACCCAAACTATTCGACATTCGAAAAGACTGAAGCAAGTTTAAATGAAAGCTGGGCTAGGATATGCCCATATTTCTCTCTCTGGGTCTACTCCCTACTCTCCCTCTCCCTTTGTGGTTGTTCTTATTGAGTCAACACATTTCTTTTTATGCATTATGGATACAGGGCTATAAAAACAGTCTAAATATGGAGACGTTTGGAGAAATCTGAAGTGGAGTTGAGTTGAAAGGTCATCCCCGAATTTGAGACCCTATCCCTCTTGGCTGGCCTACCAGTACCTGAGCAGGTGTGTGTCTTACCCGGAGACACAGCTGAGCGGAGAGGGGGTCGGCCAGTCCTCGACCCAGCAAGGGACGTGATGGATGTGTTAATGTTAAGGGTCAGAGGTCACAGGCTGAAGAAGTAGGTCGGGGGGGGGGGGGGGGGGGGGGGGGGGGGTGAGGGACGATGACAGTTCTGGTGTTACTGGGAAGTCACCGGTGACTGAAGATATTAAAGATATGATCACTGCAGAGTGTCTCTCTCTCTCTCTTTCTCTCTCTCTCTCTCTCTCTCTTCTTTTTCCTCGCTCTCTCTTTTTCTATTCCGCTGGTCTCTTTCTCTATTTTCAGCTCGCCCCGCCTGCGGTCTTTCTCTCGGTATCTGCCTCTCACTTGTTCTACTGTTTGTCTATCTCTCTCTCTGACAAACACAAAATATCAATGTTTACATAACACACACACACACACACACACAAACAACAAAACACATGCACGCACATCAATGCACAGGGAGAATGAGAGAGAGAGAGAGAGAATGTAAGGAGATGGGAGAGGAAACTAGATGAGATACAAATGATGAAGAGAGAAGAAGCAAGAGAAAGAGAGAAGGGAGAGCTGCACACACACACGCACACACACACAGTGACACACACACACACACACATGCAATAAGCTCTGAGAGACTGGTGGGATTGAGGCAGTAGTGGTGTTCATCAATGTTCAATCTTCTCAGGATAGGGTACGCTTGGCGAAATCCCCCAGAGCAGGGCACTTTGGCATGGATGTTATGAGCACCCCTTGAAGGATTGTAATGTATGGAGTAGGGTTAAAAAGAAGCCCCACTGTGCACACTGCTGCTATAACAATACTTTTTTTTCCTCGTTATTTTTTATTGCTTTGTAAGATATGGTTGCAGCCAAACATCTGCAAACAGCTTGCTGGAGAATTCATTACGAAGTCTTCCGTTGCGATTTTCGTTTTTTGGAATATAACTGCCAAATGGGTTTATGGATAGGGAGGAAAAAGTATGGCGTTTCACACTAGTCAAACAGCATTTGGATGTTAAATGGCCCACACACACACACACACACACACACACACACACACACACACACACACACACACACACACACACACACACACACACACACACACACACACACACACACACACACACACACACACACACACACACACACAGAGGCATGACAATACATGGATACACATCTTTCATGTTTCACTATACATGGGTACACATATTTCACACTACACTTTAAGTAGTAGTAACAACTATTCAAATAACATTAATTATAAAAGACAAACCAGTCACATGTTGATCTTACAGCACCACATACATCTCGACATGAGATCTTCAAAGGTGTACATTGACCGTCAAGCTTTTACACTGGGACATCTGTCCTTCCCCCACGAGTGATGAACTCTAACAACAAACTGTGTGTAACTGGAAAACCATGCCACTCTCTGTCTCCACACCCTGCCCTGCTGTACGCTCCATCACGGATCATTCTGGCCTCTCCCACCCTCTCGCATGGACCCTAACGAGCCATCTAATCATTCCATCCACTGGACCAATCACAGAACACTTAAGCTGCCACAGATGTGAGAATAACGAACCATTACCCTCGGATGAGGAAGGAGATGCCATCTTCTCCAACCACCCCCCCCCTGCAGGCCTCCACCCAGGGAACCGGACAGTTGTTTGAGAGCATGGGGATAACATGTGGCGCGTGGCCAGCCTCCAGCTCCGTCTTTGTCCAAAAATGAGTCTGTGTGTGTGTGTGTGTGTGTGTTGGGTTTCTCTCACAAAACGTTGTCAAATCATCACCCTGAGTCAAATGACGGTGATTATTCTCTCAACGGCTTGGCAACCAAGCCCGGTGCCAGTCCTTATCACACTAGCTGAGTCCTTCAACCCCTACTCACAAGCCTGTCAAGCCCAGAGGAAGGATGTTTGTTTTGCTTTCTCTGGAAGGAAGGATCTATCCTGTGTTCCTTCTCAAGATTTCTTCCCTCTGAGTTTGGAGAGTTTGTCAAGGCCCTACAAGGGCTTACGGTTAGGAGGTGTCGTATAATGCAGGCGTGTGAAGCCCTTTGAGACTGGAACTGATATTAGAAAGGCGTGACAAAGAAAATGATAGGAAGAAAATGTAGGACACATTTCTGAGTGAAACAGGATGTTAATGCATGAATATACGTAGGAGTGATGAGAATTGGGGATTGTTAATATTATTATGAATTACGTTGTTAATTGGGGGCAGGATAGTGTAGTGGGGTAAGGGTTTTTACGACTCCCTGCCGAAAAAGTGGTGGGTTTGAACCCCAATATTCGCAGTCCAACCTGTAGTGAGCAAGATGCCCCTTATCCCCACCGGCATATTAATGATGGCATACATCACACATTTGAAGTGGAATGTCAGGCCCCGCCCACTTTGGCTTGGAGATGCAACCACAACAAATAAAATGGCTAATTTCCTATTGGTCCCCGCCAGACCCATGTGAGGCTGTATATATAGCAGCGATGCAGGGCTTTGACATTACTTGGCGAGATGAGAAGCAGAGCCAGGGCAGCCCCTGGGACAGCACTGTGATTGAGTGACAATTACTAGTGGGGACGTTTGTTACCCTGATGCCTGCTGGGGGATTAGGGCCAGGGGTCCTCCAATTTTTCATACCAAGCCACCCTTCCCCCCCATGGGGAAAATATTAACTTGACCTAAGAGTTTAATTAGAGTTCAATTATTATGTTGAAAATTTGCCTCGTTTTGGTAGCCTAGCCATCCAGAGAAGGTTTAGCAAATTTATTAAAGCTACATTTATTTAAAAAAAAACTACATTTATTAAGCATTCTTACTCAACCCTGTAAAGCCCAAAAGTTGAAAAAAATGTATTTTACATCATCATTTCATAGAGAAATGTAGTCATTGGCCAGAAGTGGTCAAATACTTTCTGTTTAAGGAAATGGTGTTGTTTAAACAACAATACAACATATTTAAACATAAATATCGAATTCAAATGACATTGATTCAAAGATAATTGTTGTTCACACTAGGGCTCACCCCTGGCGCCCCCTAGTGTAAACGTGAGCAACTGATTGAGAAGCCGGAGACTTGGTAGCTCAGAGCGAGGGCCGGTATGAATTGTTTAGTATGAACGTAAGGGAGCAGCCTCCACGTCTACTTCCTGGCACTAGGCCGAATCCGCCAGCGACATCACAGGAGGCGCCGTAGCCTCGCTTTTGAGGCAGAATAAATGACATTTTAAGAACAAACACAAAAGCAAAAGCAGAGGCAGACATGAAACGCACGTTTTTTGAAGACGACGAGAGGTCCCGCAGAGGACAAACGCAGCCCTTTGAAATCTAGAGCCATTGTAAAAAGGCAGGAGCGCTTAACTAAATGTGACAGACATCTGTATTGGCTTTCTGCTGGTGTCACAAGCTCCTTATAAGCGCTACGCTAATCAAAGGGTACAACGCCGCCAGAGCCGTCGGATGCCTTCTCTTCACGCGGTTGGGTTTCAGGGCTGAGGAGATTCAGTGTTTGGAAGTGAAGCAGTGGGGAAGACAGCGAGAATAATCTATCTCTTGAGCCGGTCGTGACTTCGGCTCTCCATGGTATAGGATTGTAGATTAAAGGGTGTTATGTAAGAGTTTCCAAATATAACATACTACACAAGCATTTGTTGTGTTAGTGTCATTCAGAAGCCATGAATTATTCACTTTAGTTAGTCCAGAAGTATACATGTATACATTTCTAAGTGAAAATGGATTATAAGGCTCACAGGTGAATGTATATATGATCAGATAATTGATCTGAAATCGATCCGATTTCCTGTACATCAGATCAGTTTGGTCAGAGTGGAGTTTTCTCTACTCGTTTTTACTATTTAGCATACGTTTTAATCCAAAGAGATCCACAATGAACTCAGTTACATTCATTATGGAGCAGGTAGGCATGATGCTCTTTCTATACTGTTGAAATACAACAGGAAATACAACATTCAGCTCTCATAAACATAAATGGACAAACACTATAATTTGTTGACAAAATTGATACATGATAAAGGTTGTATGCAGATTGCAACCAGGCATAAGCTGTGTGTCTTCAGCTTGTGTCTGCATCTAGTTCTACGTACCATTATCACATTCAGTTAACCACTCTACGTATCATTAAGTAACACCTGTCACAGCAAACACAGCTCTTCCATATCATTTAGACCACATTATTTCCCACTTCTAGCAGTCAGCAAATATAGCAAATGTATCTATTATGCTCTATAAGCATATCCATAGCTACACTTTTTACGGAAATCTATTAAACCAGTGTATTTGGTAAATCTGCATTCGTTGAACGCTGTTTTAGATTTTCTGATGCGTCTTGGTGTTGATATGACCATAATGGTTTCTACTGTTTATCTTCCTGGGGGCAACGTGATGTACATTTATTTATTCTATGTTTTATTAGACCACACGATAGTAAAGCTTACATCGATACCTCGTTAGACCATATATTTGTAGTGCTAACACCAGTTCTGACTAGTTTCTGCTTCTACACATAGAGTGGTCAAGACAACATAGAAAGTTGTATGGGTCTGAGATAAGCCAGACCCTATAGGCGTAGCTTCTTTACCATTCCGCCCACAGCAATATAGACATCATTTTTAACTGCATCCGGCAGATGCTTCATGAACCACCTCCAGAGTGCATGTCTGTTTACCTTGCATCTCTGAGTAAACCACGTGTTGAACCCTTACCACTCTTCAAGTCATACCTAGCCCCGAAACCACGATCCCAGAGGATACAAAATTACACTTCGTCAAAAGCTATGTCCAGAGTCAGGAGTTAGCAGATAGTTAGTTAAACGCTAACACAATTTAGCATTTTGCTAACGTTACCACTTAAACTACGTGACAGGTCCAGTGGAGTAGAAAATTCTCTGGTTGGCATGCATAATTAATTTTCTCATTGGCTTTATGGATCATTTTAGCTTGTTATGCGGAACACTTTTTGGCAGTTACGGTGGACTTTGCTAAAATGCTGATCGTTACACAATCTCTACAAACATACTTTGGCAGAATAACAAACACAAGTGTAGTTCTAACACTGTGCTGGCTTAGTTGTATTTAAAGTCAACGTACTGCCTGTGTTTATTGTGTCGGCCAAAAGAAAAGAAAACATGTAACAGTTGACGTATAAAATTCACAGCATAACTTGTTTATGTGGCCAATCTCTAAGGTAGTTTGTTGTCATCCCAGGTGCTGCCCAGTATGACAGCTAATTCATTTGGTCTATGAAAACAGGAAGTCATTTCCTCTGTTGTACTGTGAGCATCGGGACATTCATTCAGACAGACAATAATAAATTGCTTTGGTGTTAATTTTCACATACGTGAATCACACACACACACACACACACACACACACACACACACACACACACACACACACACACACACACACACACACACACACACACACACACACACACACACACACACACACACAGACATATTTATGTAAACCTGCTCTTCACACACCCACCACAATGTTGTGTATTCATGTATTGTGTGGGACAAACCGGTCTAATTCCCTGACTATTCTGTCAGATTTAAATACACACAAGCTGAGACCAGAATAGTTTATAGTAGAAATACAGCCTAGAACCCTATAAAACATGTTTTGGTGATGAACGCACCCCAGGTCCTATTTTTCTGGTATTGTACTCTTATCGTTATTTGCAATTTATCACTGGCTGTCATGTCAGGCTTCCCGCGATCTGCTCCAGTGTACCTTTTTCCTTCATTACCCAAAATTACTTTTGTTAACCCCCTCTCAACATCAGGAGGCAACATTTTGTAAATTGTACGTTTGTAAATTGAATGAATGCATCTAATGTATTATAACGGTACGTATAACAGGCTTTATTATTAATTGTGAAAGCTACGCATATGCAATATGTCACACAGGGGATAACAATCTCGACTGTCCCTTCGTGAGAACACGCGGGAATAGAGCTGGTGACTCTGTTGGGAGAACTAGCCTTGCAACGCTAACTTTAGCTTAGCCGGTGGTGCATTCTAGAACGCTCACGGCAATTTTTGGGTACATGATCGAAATCCTGTACCCCTTGCTTTAGGTGAAGTCCCAAACCGAATAAAAGAAACCTTTTGACAGAGTTGAAGACAATACTTTGAACATTTCAGTATGCAGCTATCGCTGAAGCTATCAAGTTTATGCTCAAGGAAATAAAGGGATATACAATGAATCGCTGCCCGACTGGTCCGGATCGTATGTTGAAACCTAGATGCATTGGCCATATCTGGTCTCCCCGCTGCCGGGATACACCAAATCGGCCAGGTTAACAGTGACTACCAGGCCGTTTCCTCTTCGAAAGAGGCAATGCCTCTGCAGCTGTTCGGGGCATATAGACATCATTGGTACAGAGATCATGGCCCCGCCCCAAGCCTGCAAAGCCAAAGGGCATTCTGGACGTACGAGGCTACTGGCCTGACAAAAATGTGTGAATCCTCATAAATTGCTAAATTACTGATTACTCGCCATAGGAAAGTTGAAAAAAGATATTTTGCAGGGATTCTGTGACAGAAACCCTGAGTTGTTGTCATATGGAAATGATGGTTGATGCTACTGCGATTTGAACGCATACTCTCCTATTAAACCCCATTCTAACTTCTGCAGCAATTTCTCTGTGAGACAGTGTCTACAGAAATCTGAAATACTAAACAAAACGGTAAAGTGGGACCTGGGGTGCATTGTACATCACCACTTTTAGAACAATGTCAAAGTGTTTTAGGCTGTATTGCTCCTTTAAAGGCAACATTAAACACCACTCTGCGCATTGATGGAATCCATAATGTGACATGTTTCCAATTCTTTAAGGATTTTATTGCCAAGTACATACTGCTTCCTCCTTCAAATAAAATGGTTGTCTCAGCTGTGTTATGACTGGTTTGAATGTGATACCAGCTCTCGTATATTATATTTTTTAATTTAATTTACTTCCAGTACCTTTATGCTGTGAGTCTAACAGCCTAACCAATACACTATCCTGCCCAATTATGGATAGATATATTTTCCTTTGCAAAATATAAAGAGTCATCTGTTGTTTCTTGTTGTTTATAGAAACAAGGAACCAACAACTTCTATATAAGTAATAAATGACAATAGTGTCATACATCCTAAATAGTCATAACAACCTCTTACTCAGCTGCAGTAGAATATGCAGTGCAACACTTTCCTTCTGTCGCAATCCATAATCAATCACATTTCAGTGTGTGCTTTAAGAGGTCTTTGAAAGCCTGCCATTAACATGCTGTTTTCACAAATGCACTATCGGTGAGTGAGTTTTTAATCTCTCAAATTGAAATCCCGCCCTCAAACCCAAAATGCTGGAATGCTCAAATGTCAAGTGAGGAGGATAAAGTCTGGGTTCATATCTCAGGTTCAGATCCTTCTCTCAGTAAGGCATGTATTGTCATAAACATCCAGTTCATGTTTTGTAACTGATCCTCCAATCCATATTCCAGTCCCGGAAATTTGAGTCTAACATTCCCTATTCCAAGCGAGTGGCAACAGAGTTGAACGTAAAGTACTCAACCAAGTGACTGAGACTTCTTCATTATATATTACAAAGTGCATATTCCAAGTGTTTGTTAAGTTACGACCCTGACCACTGCAACACTGTAATCCTGTTCAGTTTACAACCAGTCTGCTGGAAATGCTCACACGCCTATAGAGAAGTTCCAGAGTTCACATAGCTACAGATATCGACAGGTATATAACCTTAGCTGGCAACAACAACAACAAAAAAAAAGAAAAGAAGAAGAGATATTGGCGATGAAGGTAACAGCGCCCTGGTCCAAACCCTGCCTGTGTGTAGCGGCTTCCGTTGGGGCCCCTTGTTCCAGATCCCTCGTAACAATAAACCTCACCCCAGGTCTCTTCAACTCCGCCACCCAGCAGGCCTGCGGCAGGCCGATAAAGCCGGGCCCTTGTTATTAACTCCTGATGGATGTGCCAACAGAACGACGTTGTGAACATAACGTATATCCCATATCCCCTGGGGAGCCTCTTCGCCATCACAGCAGCTGACCATAACGCCGTCGGAAGCCGCAACAGGAATTTGCTTAATGACAAAGCGAAAGGCCTTTCCTGCCAACGTGCGCATATTAACGACGAGGTAAATAATGGAAGTCGTTATCTCGTCCGGTTTTGATGCATGGGGGGGTGGTGGGGGAATTGGGGTGGGGGGCGGTTGTCCACTGTGGCGGTTGTGGTTGTTGTTGTCTTTTGTGCTGTGAGCTGGCTCACTGTTAATTGGCTGAAAGTGGCCCACAGGAAGCTGTGCTTTGTGAGCAGTTCTTTACGCGACACAGATAAGCGTGTCCTAATTTACACATTCAATAGGGCCGCTTTTGCGGCATTGCGTTTTTATTCATGACGTGCCGTCCCCCGGCGGCGAATAAGCGCCGCTCAACTACAGAAAGGAACAATTGCAATAATGAGGGAAACAGCAGCTGTTAGTGGCCGACGGAAACGTCCCCGTTCAGAAGACACATCGGATGTTTATCAGAGCAGCGTAAAACAACCGCCAACGAGGGGAGTTCGAGTTCTCTGCTGTTTTAAATCCCCACGGGGATGTCTTCCAGCAGGGGGCGATAATTAGACCTCGAGTTCTCTTCTGACAGTCCGTGGATGTAAAACACCGACATTGCAATGCTTGCGGTTGTCTGCTCAGGATGTAAAAATTTTTAATGTATGAACAACCTTTCAGAAGTTGCTTACATCACATGACGTCCTTTGCTGAGAACTATGGTAAATAATTCACATGCCACTGTGGGGTTCCTGTTGGAGTGACTTTTAGCTAAATGCAAGCATCGACGATGCAAACCATGAGTTACATTACAATTAAACAATGCTGCCTAAACAACTTGAGTAGACGATGAATAGAACAATTTATTCATGTATTGATTGCGTACAATAAGCTACTTAAAATATGACCAACCAAGACATTGACAAATCTGACATTGACCCATTCGGAAGGTTTAATTAAAAAATGTCAATAGATTGGTATTATAAAAAGAAACAAAACCTTTCTCTGAAATGACCGCCTGACATTTTGGATCTATGTAAGCTTTGGCATTGGCTCCTAAACAGGGTGGGGGGTGGGGGGGGGGGAAGCGTTTTTCTAGTCTAATATAGGACTTCAATGCCTCCATCCAACAATGTAACCTCAACCTTCACCTTGAATGAGAAAAAAGATTAAAAGCCTTGTGTTGCTTTTAATTCAGCTGGAAAACAAGGAAAGGAAATTATTAATTACCGGCCGTCACAACCCCGCCACCATGTCAACCCCCCCCCCCCCCCCCCCCTTTTCCACACCTGCAAGAGTGAACCTTGATACGGCTGGTGAGGTAATTAAAAGTGGCAGAGGGGTATGAGACCTTCGCTAATGGCTCTATAAACCTTTTGTTCTCAGGGCCAGATATGCGGGTGGACCCTGCGGAGGAGGTCTGGTGTCGATGGGCCCCAGTGGGACCGAGGCCCGACCCAGGGGACCGAGGGCCAGCTAATGGGTGTAAATTAAGATCTCCAACACAATGGTGCCAACACAAGGCTGTAATGTGGGGAAAAGCTAACGACATCACTCGATGTGTTAGCGGTAATTACCACAGAGGAAAATAAGTTCCATGTTGGAAACTGTATTATTCAAACAGGATGGGTCCAGGGCAGTGTTGCAGTGGCTAGGGCTGTCCTCGACTTAGAGTATATGCGGCTCAGTGATACTGACTTCACTCTGCTCAATAACCGACCGCCTGGCTAATAGAAGCCTATGTTTTCTGTCAAATTAAATGCAGATGCTGACGGAAGCGCTTAGCCAAATATACTGTAATATAGGCTATTTTCAAATACCATAGTTCATATAGTACATCTATGAAATCAAACAGTGGCCAAACTCTGTGGAGACGGAGGGCTCAGTTCTGTCTGATTACGCACTTGGTGTTTTGGTGCATCTCTAATAGTTCCGAAATGCTGCAAATGCTGTTACTTTTCCCTGATGTGTATTCTTCTAGACTAATGGTCTAAAGTGAGCGGTTTCAAAAATAAATGATTGGATAGTGCCACTGCCATTACACAAATGGGTTATCAAACAAACAATAAGGACATTTATTGAAGGCAAAATTGCACACGGAAGACAATCCCCACCCCCACAAAAAAAACTTTTCCTTGTAGAAGCCAGGCAATGATGTGGTATCAATCATTTAGCAGCCCAATTCTCCCAACGGAATATCTGGCTGTTTGGCACGCACGATTTGCCCGAAGACAACAATTCAACTTTTTAAGATGACATCTACAAAATGTCTATCTCTCAAAGATTTGAATTGTCGGTCACCAAAGTAGTGGCTAGTGTTCATCTCCCAGTTGAAAGTTACTGAGTTCCATCCCCAATGTAAGCAATCCTCAATGACATGTGCCTAAAATACATCACCCGAACTCGCTTTGGATAAAAGCGTAGGCTAAATGAACTTCGTAATAAACAGTATGATTGTTAAAACCCAGTGTTTTAAGACAGCAGCAGCGGCATGCAGATACTGCAGCTGGAGTTCATTACCAGCCATGCTGGTGACTCTGGGATCCATTTGAAATATATGATTTGTTTTTGGCGCTGTGTATGAAATTCCTTCAAGCTCAATTAATCTGCAGAGGTTTAATGCTGACAGGATGTCGGACGTGCGTTGGCGGGCTAATGTATCGGGAGGCTGACTCTGGAGCGACCAGGGTAGGGTGTGGCTAGGGGACCAACCACCACCCCAGCCCCCCACCCCTACAGCCACTTCCCTACCTCAACACCCCCCCCCCCCCCCCATCCTAACCGAGCCATAAATGTCAGCACCACAACACAACGTCATATACAATTTTGATTGCTCCACTGGGTTTCTCTCAACCGCACGGAGATATGTTCCGATTGGTCTGGACCAGTGGGGAAAAACCTTGTTATTTGTATTGTTGTAGTGTTTCTTTACTATGAATTAAACTGTCAAGATCGCTTGGATATGAAACTGACTTTTAGAAAACTCATACCTCAAAATGCTGGAAAAGATATGCCTCAAAAACACTGAGAAAATATACTTGTATTTGCTGTTTTTATTTTATATGAGCTAAACTTAAGCCAAGACTGCATCTCACCACATATATACCGCACATTTTGGAGATAAACTAATCAATCTGTTTAGTTTACATATTGATATTTTTCAACTAACTAACATCTTGGGTTGTGTTTTTTGTACATTCATTTCAATGATGTTTGGCTGACAAAATAGCAGACACATGAGTGATGGCACGGTTGTTTGTCAGTTAGGCAGGAAAACAACCTTTCCCATCAGTAAGAGGTCATGCTATTAAGTGCTCAGGGTTACTGCAATGGACTAGAGTGACAATTGACTGAAGCAAACAATGTATTGACATCCAAACGTTAAACGTTATGACCGGCAATTGCATGGTACATGTTGCACCTTTTACTATGGATTACCAGGTACAGTGATAATCACAGAGGGGTTTCCCAGGAACTTGCCCCTACCAAGAAAACAATGTCATGACCAATTGGAAAAACAAGCCTTGTTATTTGCATGTTGTGAATAGTGTGTAGGCGTTGTACCGTAATGTGGAACTCGATACACACAAGGACAAACACACACACATATGCACGCACACCCACATGCACATAAATGTATACACACACACAGCTTCATGTCATATTTTCATTTGGAAAATTAAATGAACACGTAAGTGTTAAGGATTTATTTAATTCTCCAATTAAACTAATTATACCTTTCATGCTATATTTAAAAAAAGATTTGAAGTTGATTGAATTAAAAACATGTTATTTCTAGAGCCGTTTGTCCTGTATGGGCTACTGTAGAAACATGGTGGTGCAATATGGCGGGCTCCTTGGAAGAAGTCCCGTTCCCTATGTAGAGATAAAGGCTCATTCTAAGGTAAGGAAAAACCCATGCATTCTTATTTTCATGCGCTAATACAATAATAGATGTCTTTGAAATAACTTAAAAACGGTTATTTCTTCACATTCTGTTGATAATTGTAGATCATTTTTGTATGTTTTGAAACTAATAATCGTACATTTGAACTGACCAACCATACCTCTCCATCTCGGTGTGTGTGTGTGTGTGTGTGTGTGTGTGTGTGTGTGTGTGTGTGTGTGTGTGTGTGTGTGTGTGTGTGTGTGTGTGTGTGTGTTGTGCTCTAGCTACATGCTGCATGAGTTGTAAACATTTCTTCTGGAAGAACGTGTGTGTGTTTTTCTTCCACAGTTAGTTCACGTATAACTGCCGTATTGAACCGCAACATTAATAGGTGACTGTCCAAATCAATTGGAAATTTCATGAATAAAATTATAGAAAATATTGAAATCCTGCCAGACGAGGGAATTTATCTAGTGAATGGCCCCATCAATAAAGTAGCCGTTCAAATGTATAACTGCATTAGGAACTGTTTGTTTGTAATCTGAATAATAAAAAAATGCTCATAAACTGTGATTGGGCTGAATTATATCTGTTATTATAACACGCTGAAAATTACTTCTGTCAAAGATTATAGCCTTAGCCCTTCACCAATTCTGTGCTCTTTTAAAAGAGGAGAAAAACCTAATCGTTTTTTTCCCCCCAAATGGTGATCACTATTCATGACGATTGTAAAATGGGACACATCCATTCTTCTGCCAATGTTTTCTGCATTTTTTCTGCTTATTAAGCTTATTTTACTGTTGCCAATTAGCAGTAAGTGAAAAGTGTTTGTAAGAAGTAGGAAGTTAGATAGAAAAGTAATATATGCCATTTGGAGGATGCCATTTGGAGGATGCTTCTATCCAAAGTGTCCTATAAGTGACTTACATTAGGCCTACATTTCTTAACATTGGAGGCCCCAGGGGGAATCAAACTCCTTACCCTGGCAGTGATAATGCCTTGCTCTACCAGTTGAACTAGAGACAGAATCAAACCCCTAACCCTGGCAGTGATAATGCCTTGCTCTACCAGTTGAACTAGAGACAGAATCAAACCCCTAACCCTGGCAGTGATAATGCCTTGCTCTACCAGTTGAACTAGAGACCGAATCAAACCCCTAACCCTGGCATTGATAATAACTTGCTCTACCAGTTGAACTAGAGACCGAATCAAACCCCTAACCCTGGCAGTTTTAATGCCTTGCTCTACCAGTTAAGCTAGACAAGGAATCGAGCGCCTAACCCTGGCAGTTTTAATGCCTTGCTCTACCAGTTGAGCTAGACAGGGTATCAACCCTAACACTGGCAGTGTAAATGCCTTGCTCTACCAGTTTAATTAGAGAGTGAATAAAACCCCTAACCCTGGCAGTGATACTGCCTTGCTCTACCATTTGAGCTAAAGAAGGGATCAAATGCCCAACCCTAGGCAGTGTTAATGCCTTGGTCTACCCGTTGAACTAGAGAGCGGATCAAACCCCTGACCCTGTTAATGCCTTGCTCTACCAGTTAAGCTAGACATGATGACAATGAGGAGAACATGTAAACAGCATGAGGGCAATGTCCCAGCAGGGAATCGAACCCCGGTCTCCAGAACAGTGAGAGAAACACACAGCTCTTTTCACTACTTCACACACATGTTCATTCAAGTGCCTAATGACGGCGACTATAAAAACACCAACAATTGCAGCACTTTCCCCACAGCACACGATTAGGCAAATGAATAAAAAGAATTACGACTGAATAATCTTTTTAAATATGTATTTTTTACAGAGTAAACCTGCTTCTGTTTTGTGTTATCTGTATCTTCTGTGACTAAACAGGGTATCTTAATTACATCAGCCAGCCAGAGAATTAGACATAAAAGGCAACGCAGAACATCAACAACTCATGCCACTGTGCTGTCTGCACTCAATGTAGGACTGTGTAGTTGTGCTTAGGAATGAAGGTAAACATGTTACACTCCTTAAGGACATTATAGGAGCAGGGTGTTTCTTGAGCTACGTTCGTGGTGTAAAATGGAAGCCCCTACAGCCCATCAAGGGCTGTCTGATATTAATATGAATACATCATTCAACGAGACAGTGATGCATGCATTGCTAATCCTGTCTCTTTAATGATTACCTTCAACTATTTTGAGAAATCATCCGATATGCTCATCAGAAAAACACAGAAGTGCTTTTCTTACAAGCATTTCGGATGATTTCTCAACAGGAAGTGGCGTCCATAAAGTATTTTACTGTTTTTTTCATTCTGTTCACTTTTTAGCTTTTCACTTTCCGATTGATGACAACAGTTAAGATGAAAGAGCAGGAGTGAGTGAGGCACTGATTAGAAGACAGATGTCAGATTCTAAATAAAAAATTAAGATGGAATCTGGATTGTGAAAGGATACTGTTACTGGCCATTGATTTGACAAATTTTCATCTTCACGAATCTCAAAGATTAATCTAGATTCAAAACCCATGAATCCACATAGAGTGTGAGAAATATTCACCTCGGGGTCAGATATTGCTACCATGAAGGCAAGTACTTTTTTGAGCGATGTCATACTACCTTCGTAAGTGTAATTCACTGCCATTAATGTAGAACAAGTGGCACGAAAAAAAAAATCTCTCTCTCTCTCTCTCTCTCTCTCTCTCTCTCTCTCTCTCTCTCTCTCTCTCTCTCTCTCTCTCTCTCTCTCTCTCTCTCTCTCTCTCTCTCTCTCTCTCTCTCTCTCTCTCTCTCTCTCTCTCTCTCTCTCTCTCTCTCTCTCTCTCTCTCTCTCTCTCTCTCTCTCTCTCTCTCTCTCTCTCTCTCTCTCTCTCTCTCTCGTATGGATTTGAAATTTTGCCAGCTAGAGCTACTATTCATTCAGAAAAATTGAATACACTTAAAGACTGAGATCTCTACCCAGTTCAGTTTTATGCACTTAACACTTCATAATTTATACATGATAAAGAGATAAAAAAAGATATAGAGTAGAGAACTTCCACGTTTTTTTTAAGTCACACGTTAATACTAATATTTTATACGCACTCAAGAGCGTGATATGAACTTGAGACTAAAGTGTTCTAGGACCTCAAAATAGTAAGGACACCAATTTCCCTCTCAAACCGTCCTTCAATACAGACAAGGGCAACGTTTAAAATCAATATTGTGTTGGGATTGGTAATAGTTCATTGGTAATTAATTCAGAATAATTGCAACCAATCTCTTTTTTTATATCCTGTTACATTGTACACATCAGATATCATTTAGTCAGCTGTTGCTGGCTCTATAGGGCACCGACGCCTGTTAACAATCCAGAAAAACAAACACTGCAGCATTCAGCTATTTTAAAAAGTACCTTTTCCACTCCAACAAGTCCACTCACACATTAATGCACGTCGCTGCAGAATGACATTGACACACCCGCACATATGACAAAGCCCATTCATGAGAGTGTACTACATAACCCCAGGTGATGATGAATAATGCACAGTCATTAAGTAAGACTGTGCATTATTCCTCTTCTAGTTGTACAGCCGTTGTCTGGAGGTATGATGGAGTGAGTCCTTTCTCCCACCCTGCACAACCAACGGGGGATAGAAGAGCCTCTGAGCCTGATTGATCAAGTCACTTAAAACCTGGAGGGTTCCACTGTGTCGTGTCACCCCCCCCCCCCCCCCCCCCCACCCCCCGCCACACTCATTCAGACTGAAGGATCATGGTCGGGTATATGGAGGGAGGCATGGAGGTGAGGTGAGGGGGAGGATGGGGGGAGGACCCTATCAGAGCTAGGGTAAAGGGGTTTAGGGGAGCAGTGGTGTGGAAACTGGGGGTGGAATGGAGGGTAGGGTAAGGGTGTAGTAGGTTAAACGTTTAGGGGGTCATTGTTTGATTGACATGCATTTTGCTGTTTTTGTTTGTAAGATAAGATACAATGTACTTTATTAATCCCAGATGGGAAATGCCGTTGTCACAGCAGAAGTCTGAGAACTAATTAAAGAGATATAAAAGTTAGCATATACAACAACAACAACAAATGTAATGTGTTGTGCTTTTTAATGTCCATTTTGATGTCTCACTTAAAACAACAGATGTGACTTTGATTTTATATGGACATTTTATATTTCACTCCTAAAACCTCGGGTAAACTTTCCACAATTAAAAATGTTTTACCAAATGAGATAAGATGGCCCTAGCATTTCTACTATTACTATCGTTATTCCTGTGAGTCAAGATAAAGCCTGTGTTCTTCTACACCATGGATGGATTCTTCAGACACTGAACTCAGTGCCCTCTGTTTACCATAAATAAATCCTGGAGTGATATCGGTTACCATGCATATGTGGTTGCTTATTTGGTTTTCAAACTGATCGATTTTTTACAACTACAATCCTGTCAAAATGTGAACATCCAAGAGGCCAGAGAAGATAAGCCCTGATTCCTTCTGGCTTAAGGAAGCAGACCTGCTGAAAATAACAATACACTCTTAGCATACAATGCAAAGAGAACAGCTAGGAGATTCCACCTCAGCATTTTAGAAAAACCATTATCTTGATCCACAGCATAGTGGATCAAGATAGCTGATAACTAAATTCTTCCCGTTATAATCACATCAGAAATTCCCTGATTCTGGCAACTAATGGTGTCCTCTTCAGAACCCCAAGTCTGAGCCAAGCATGGCTTGCTGGTTTTTTTGTTTGTTTTGTTGTCTCTTTGTCATTGTGAAACCTAGCCACCACTGTTCTTTGGCCGATTTTGGTTGCACGAGATAGGAGTGGATGGTTTGAGGAAGCCTTTGAAATATTCATGGTGTCATGCATTCTCGATGAGAGCGCATCTCTGAAGTTGAGCTGGTCGCAGTGGTTCATTAAAAAACACATTAGAGCAAGTCTTTCCCATTGGATATTTGTACGTGTTCAAAACCCATTTAAAGGGAATATCCAGGCATTTGTAATGTGTATATGAAGGTTTTTCCTGTATATTTATATTGCATTGTATTTTTGTAACGGTCATATATGCTTGTCTAACTGTTGTTGCTATTGTCAGTAATATTGTTGACATTTTGGTTCAATCATACATCTTGCGATGCACACCAATGGCAATGGACTGCGTATAATTATTATAACTGAATAAATATTATTCAGTTAAAATTCAGTTATAAGGATAAAATTCTTTATCCTTGTTAATAGAAAAAGTATTATGAAGCTGAACGGGACGGTAAGAAAGACACAACAAAAGGTGTGAGTCTGTTAGCCAGACTGACATGTTTGGCTTTAAACAGCTTTTCCAGCACCCTTCCCACAATGGTGGAAACACACTGGACCTTGTCTTGACCTGTAGTGTTGAAATGTCATACTTGGTAGTCTCACCCATCAGCTTTATCCGACTACTTTTACGCTCACTTTCCAGATGGTTGTATCTTGCCACCGCGACGACCGCCAGGCTACTTATAGCTGCCATCGCATCACCCCTGCAACTACTGTAGCCATGAAAGACAACTTACCCCTGTCACTTGCTCCTCTCTCTAACTGTAGGGGCTCATTGATGAATTCAACACTGCCTTATCCGCAGCCATTGACTTTGCTGCTTCACTTATTGTTGAAAAACAATCTACAAAAAGACCAGCGCAATGGTTTGCTGAAGACACTCGCACCCTCAAACGAAGCTGCAGAGAACCATATAATGCCAAATGGCGTTAGACTAAACTTGAAGTCTATGATCTTGCATGGCACGACTGCTCAGCTACAAAACTGCATTAACTACTTTTGGAAATGCCTACTTCTCCAGTGTCATTCATTTAAATAAACAAAAAACTTAGTTTCTCTCTGACACTTAATTGTCTGACACAAAAACAACCTCAGAAAATGGGCTCCTCTCTCTCAGCAAACAACTTCTTGGAATTCTTCAAACACAAAACTCGATAAATTAGAAAAGAAATGAATGCTTCCCTTGCTCTTCATCTTGAACATCTTACAAGAGTGCCACTACGTGTTACTTCCTGCAGTCAAGCTCAATCTCCTTTGATGAAATTGCTAAACCAAGAGGCATCTAAACCCACTACCTGTTTGCTGTATTCTCTCCCTACCAGGGTTCTTGAACTATTCCCTATGGTTGGATCTGCGATGCTCAACATCATGAACTTGTTCCTGTCTACTGGAACAGTTCCCTCTACTTTTTAAAGAATGCTGTGATAAAACCTCTACCCAAGAAGCCTGGCCTAGACCCTGAAGTACTCAGCAGCTATTGGCCCATTTCTAACCTTCCTATCATTTCATCAAGTTCTGAAAAGAATTGTGGCTAACAAACCCATCCATCACATGATGACAAACAACTTATTTGAACCCTTTCAGTCTGGGTTCAGGACATTCTATTCCACTGAAAGTGGAGAGTGTTGAACAATCTTCTACTTTCCATATACAGCGATGCATGAGCCCTGCTGGTGATGCTGGACCTCAGTGCAGCCTAAGACACAATTGACCCTAGCTTTCTTATTGATTGTTAAAAAAAAATTGTCATCGTGAAAAAAAACTCCATATATTTAATCAAAACCAAAGATCTAATATATGTGGGAGATATAGATTGTCAGCACCGTTACACATTTTTTTACTGCAAAAAATATCAAACAACACAAGCCCCCACTGCTCTACAAATCCAATTTCAAATTCTGTCTAGCTGTGTTTAAGAGACAGGGACAGAAAGAGAAGCCGGTGCTTATGGAGGTAGGATCCAGGAAGGCCCTGACCAAACGCACCACTCATCCCCCAGCTTAGAGCCTGAGCTGGGGGTAAAACATGGCTGATGCCTGGCCAGTGTGCAAGGTCAGCAATTAAACTCCCAAGGTCGAAAAGGACACCTCCCCAGACAATCCCCCTCTCTCTCTCACTTTCTCCCTCTCTTTCTTTACCGCTATCTCTGTCTATCTATCTCTCTCTCCCCCTCCCTCTCTGTCTCAATCTCTCCCTCTCCCTCTATTTATCCCCCTCTCTGTGTCTTTCTCTCCCTCCCGCCCAATCTCTCAATCTCTGTCTTTCTCTACCTCTCTCTTTCTTGCTCTCTTTCTCCCTTTCTTTGTCCCCCCTCTCTCTCTCACTCTCCACCCCCCCCTCTCAGTCTCTCCATCCTTTGCAACCCCCCTCACCCCCTCTTCCCTCCCCCCTTCTCTAAGTATGACTTTATGTTCCATTCTCACCGCTTCATCCTATTAGTCAGATAGGGGGGCCACCATGAGAGGACCCTCTGCTATGATAATGTCCACTCCGTTACTGGGTGAACAGTACTACTCTGGTATTCCAGGAAGAGAGCCAAGATGTCGGTGGGGAATGAGAGAGGAGTTTGGGCACTCTGCCTCTGCTTATCATTACACTTGTGGACTCCCCCCCCCCCCCCCCCTCCCCACCTGTGCCCTTGGGGAAGGGGGCTGAATTGTAGACACACCCACCCACACACACACACACACACTGTCACTCGTTGCTCTATATGTGCAACAGGCAATATCGGAGCAATGTTATTATTGTAGTTTTGTTATATATTACCAGGGGGTATCTGTCAACAGCTACTTTCCTTTTCTATTGTCTACATATTTCGTCCAATCGAGGCTCTGCTTGTGGAAATGTTTAGCTGTACATTTTAGCAGACGCCATCATCCAAAATGTAGTGTTGGATACATAAAGGTAAGGGGTTAGGTTAGGGCCCCTTGCTCTAGGATGCTTACAGGTAGACTGTGGACCCTTGGGATCAAACCCAGAACCTTTCAGCTGAGAGACATAGTTTATTGGTGACTTCTTTACGGAACTTAAAGAATACTGTGAGGATTCAGCCGCATGGTTTGAATCAGAATTTAGACCAAAAATAACAAAGCTATTAAACTCTTCCAAACAGACCGCTGCAGACATATATATTTTGGTTTAACTACCCACTAATTTATAATGCCACTTCAACACGGCCACTACAAGATTGATTTTGATATCTTCATTTCATTTATTAGCGTATTTATTGTTTTTGAATTTCCTCCTTGCTGTGGCAGGACTTCAATCGTAAATTTGGCCCTAATTTAATGGCCCAAATGACAAAAAAAATTGCTTTTGAAAATAGTGCTGTTGCTTTCGTATAAATAAGATAATAAGCAAGGAAAGTAATTAAATCCAACCAAGAAATAACCAACACTGCTACTGAACCCTAGAGTGTTTAGATGTGATTGGCTCACCCCAATGACAACAGTGAGTGTTTAGTTTCTTATTGGTTATTATGGATAGACTTGGGCAACTGCTTCACTTCAGACATTTTTGACCAGTGAGAAAAGTTTCGTTGGCCTCGGCAATTCAAAAAAACTTTGAATAAGCCTGAAATGCGTTGAGGACATGATATGTAAGCATGACCATGGGAAGATACAAAGCTATAACTTTCAGAGTGGATAACCAAGGATTTTCTAAGAGAAAGACATAACCACAAGCTTGCATAGTACAAAAGGAAGCAATCAAACAGAAACAGAAAAAGCAAGATGCTACCTACCTGTTTGTTAATGTATGTGGATTCATTATAATTTGCTTGGGATAAAAGCATCAAAGACACTTGCAGTACTATTAATCCCAGATAGGAAATGTGGGTGTCACAGCAGAAAGTGTATGTAAACACAATAAGAGTAGAAATAGTAGAAGTGTAGATGTGAGCCAGCCCAGCCCTGAAGGGGACTGTTACACACTAAAGGAACTGAAGGAGATAGTCACTTTCTACTTTACCAGTTTTTATTCTCTTATCTCACATTCTTATTCTAACTTGTGTTTTATTGCTCTCATGGGACATGATCGAATGTCCATTACAGCCAACCACAATTGTTCTCATTTTAGACCCGAGTAAAGCAGCAACATCCACTGCATAATCCACTAAGTACAATACAAACACTTAAGATAGAGGCTGTTGTTCTATAGTGTACGGCATGAGCACAGTGAATATTACAATTGTAATAATAAGGTTGGAAAAAAAGAGCCAAAACCTTCCTATTTCTGCTTTAGGGTAATGAGGTAATTTCAGCTTGCAAAGTCTGGGAATAAAACCTCTTCTACCCCTTGGTTTGTTTAGCTCTATGCTCTTTAAGTTTTGTGTATTTGGCCTCCAACTGTTGTTGTTGTTGTTGTTATGAATACTGTGTGTTTAAGAAGCTAAGATAGAAGGATATGATTTAAAGTTACTTCGACGGAACCATTAGAACATCCTTGTTTCCTCAACAGAAGCTGAGGTGGAGTAGAAGGAGGTGGCGAAGGAGGAGGCAGGGGCGTCACCAGAAGTGGTCCTACTGCTCCATTAGAGGAGTGTGATCAGTAATGATCCTCCTTTCATGACGTGGGCCCAAAGCCCAGAAGGTCCCTGGGAGCCTGCTGATAACACACACCACACACACACAAACACACACACACACACACTATGCTCAACCAAGACACACACACACACCTTATCAGCCCTCTCCAGCCCACCAACACACACTGACTCCCACTGAGTTGTGAGTACAAAGGGAGCACCTGCAACCAGAATGTTTATGTAAGGACACGTGTGGCCACACACACACACACACACACACACACACACACACACTATAGGTCTACTGATACACAAACACTCTTGACATATGTACATACATACACACACGTATGCAAACACTGTCTCGCGCACACTCACACACACCAAAAAAACCATATATAAATACATCACCATACACACATCATATATACACATCTTACATACACTCACACAGACCCACATATAAATATCCAAACACACACACACACACACACACACACATAAACACACAACCCCACACACACACACAACCACATATACGACAACACTGTTTTTACCTTGTGTGTCTGTGTCTGTGTGTGTGTGTGTGTGAGTGTATGCGTGTACATATACGTGCATGCTTTTCCAATTTGCATTTAGATTCGAGAATTTTACTCCACAATTCCCTCAACTCCACCATATATTCAACACACAACTCATCAGCGATTTCCAAAGTGTTGATGCTGGGAGTTGCAGCAGAGGAATGGGTGATGAGGGGCAGGGACAGCTCAACTGACCTGCAGGTCGTTTTTCAGAGCAAACGGAGGCTCAAATATCAAGCTGCCGGCCATCTTGGCTCGAAATTATATCTTGGCATTCAGTTCAAGATGGCCGTACGGTCTATGGAACTCTAAACAGCTGATGGTTCTTTCAGGTTCTCAGAAATCTCATTGCTGAGAATATGCGTTAATTTGTTTGTGGCGTACTGCAAACGAATGCGAATGGTTTTGAAATTGAGTGAGAGAGAAAGATAGCGATAAAGAGAATGTGCGAGAGATATAAATAGAGAGAGAGATTCTTATTTTCTTGGTTATGCTTTTGTTCAGTTCTCTATAATACCATACACTTACAGAAGTTGCACACAAAAAGTAAAAAACGGCATGTTAATACATTATTAAAGCGTTATGTGATCAAATATTGTTTTTCAATTGGCTTTTGACGTTCATAAAAATACAAACTAACTGTGTGCGTCATAAAAAAAAAACGTTGTGTTTGCCTCATCCTACTCTGCCAACGCGCATTGTCTCATCCATTTTAAAACGCGAGCGCTCTCGCAGAGGAACTGCCAACTCCTGACGTCTCCTCATGCTGTTTAGTCCTTCATCATCAATATCCAAACCTTTCTCTATCATCCCGTGACTCAGACATCCCAGAATAACCAAATCCCTTCATCGATGATCATGCTGTTAAGACTGCACACGTTATTCGTCATATGCGACATTTCCCGAGCTGACTCGGTTATTTCCGGCGTGTTCTGAGGGAAGCGGTGGATTCCGCCTCCTCAGACAGAAGGCCGTTGGTATTGATTAGTGATCTGTGAGGGATAATTGATCCAGAAGCAGCCCTGTTCATTTATTATTAACACGCGTTGATCAAAGCTCTGCGCTCCCAACGCTGCAGTTAGTTCTTATTGAATCAAGTGGGAAATTGCTTTCAACCCCCCCCCCACACACACACACACACACATGCACGCACACGCACAGGCACAGTTCTTATACATGCTCTCTCTCACACACACACACACACACGTCCTTAGAAAACCTGGTAATGGATATTTCATTAGAGTCCTTGTATATCATAGAACTATGGCTGTTCTAGAAAGTTACACAAAAACGAACTTCACATGCTACAGTTGTGTGTATTTCAATGGCAGTGGTTTGCTGTTGTGTGTCTACACTGGAGGTTACCCAAGTTATGGAAGTTATGGAAAAAGGAAGGACATCATTAAACAAAGCGCCGTCTCACATGTCACAAAAGTGGTTTGTGAAGCTATGCCGGAAAGAAAATCTATTTTCAGTTGAAACATGTTGCATCAGTACATCATTACGCTTTTGATGACGTGGTTGACTGTGCTCTTCGTCCATAATCACAGTCAGTGTTGTGTCTGAGTTATTTTAAATGAGAGACATCATTAGGGGGGGGGATTACAGGGAGGACTTTGGATCTGCAGTCTTAACAAGTGTTTCAAAGGGTGATCGATACCAGGGCAGCACAGGGGTCACACACGCTCACACACACACACACACACACACACACACACACACACACACACACACACACACACACACACACACACACACACACACACACACACACACACACACACACACACACACACACACACACACACACACACACACGCTCACACACACACACACAGACACACACACACACACACACACACACACACACACAGTTAGAATCAGAGAGAGAAAGAGAAAATGAGGGAGTGCGTATACTGAAATATTAGTTTTTTGCCTTGTCCTTGACAGTCACTGTAAAATGATAAATAAACAACATATACAAAGAACTTATAGGAACAATTTCAAGTTTTATTATAATACAAGGATATAGTGAAAATAATATAGACAAGGCCAGCTTCTCTGTTTACCCTGACCTTAATGTAAAATTTCAGCTGTAATGTGAACCAACACAACAAATGTGGTTTTTCTCACTGGTCTTCCCGTAATGCTATACTTTCTATTCAGTTCTCCCCGCCAATCACAATTATAGTTTTCCTTTTCAGATGCAGAATGCTTTATCCTCCTTCAGGCTTGAAATAAAATAATCTTTAGACTAGCTCAGTTGTTGTAGTCCTTTTGTACATTAAAAGAAACTGTGGACATAACGCCCAGAAGATAAAACATAATGGGAAGTTTATAATTCATGAAATGAATAAAGCCTTACACTTCGGTTTATGGTTTTGTAAATGAGGAGGCTGTCCCTTGCTTTCTGCATAATACAAACTACATACCGATGGCCATTTACTGTTGACATTTCAGTTAGCATAAAAGTAAAAAGTATTTTTTGTTTATGCCAAATAGATAAGTAAAACACTCTACGTTATCCAGCTCTGGACTGAATCCATTGGTACACAGTGGAATACTGTAAACATTATACAACTATTTTGTAGTATGTTTGCAGCCGAGTACATAATGCAGATTGGTTTTGACATCAAGCAATAATCATTGTTTAGTGAAATAGCATGTAAATGATGTATGGGAACATAAATGACATTCGATTGTTGCAAATCGGACCCGTGGGGTTCTTGTGGCAGTGCCACCTAGTTAACCTTTGAAAAGATGTGATCCGCCATCTTAATGATGCACATTTTGATGCTGACAGGACACGGTATCCTCCTATGCCATTTCTCCATTAGTTATCCAACAGACGGACATAAACTCTATATACGTATACTGATAGCCAGCGGACAGCCCGTCAGTCGTTTTCCACCACTTTTCGTAATTTGTACCCTGTAGTTAAGACCCTATGGGAAAATAGACCACTTACTATTATTGTCTGGGAGCGATTTTGAGTTTAATCAGCCATAGAGGGTTCTGTCCCTAATGAAAGCTTGAACTGAGAACTGACTGCCACTGTACAAGAGGTAGTGGGAGCCAGTCATAAGTGCTCGGATGACTCAAATGGAAGTGATTTCATTAAATGCTGGCGGTGGAACTTAGACGCCCATCGGAGATGTGTGTCACAAGAACCCCTTTACTGTTTTTCATGATATATTCCAGGGGAAAATTTAATTGGCACTCCAAGTCAACGAGCCCTGCTGTTTGTAGCCGCTGTTGCTAACAACAACAACAAGCTACAAACCCACCTAGAGGTTTGGAAATGGTAGTGGTATCCTGAGACCCAGCCCTCACCTATGACCTATGACCTTTCACAGCCGCAAAGCAGAGGTCAATGCGATGCAGGTAAATCCGAAAAAGTAGGTCGTTCAGAGTAATCATTTGTCTAGATTTAAATTGTAGCGTCTGTGAAAAGCTTTTGAACATTGGTACAATGGAATTCAAATGAGATATTATATTAAATGTGGACACCAAAGCAATGGAGGGTTAACAAGTGGGTGTCAAACTGTGAAAAGCGGCGATATCTTCACATAAACTAATTTATTCAATGAAACTCAAGCGTCCATTTTTCCTTGTAATTAGAAATGGAGATCTCTCCATTAAACATCTCTCTCCTGTCTTTAACCATTGGATTGTAAATGGCGGCTAGTGCAGAGAGATTTTGTAGACCTAGGGGGCTGGACGTTTTCTACTCCAGAGTTCAGCCCTTTCTCTACTTCTGTTTAAATTGACTCACACACATCATTTACATTGAGACTTCGGTCAAACTGTTTTTTGCACGAGGTGCGAGAAAGTCTACAGCGGTCTTGCCGGACTCATTACAAACAACATGAAATGGAAATTGACTTTCTCACCGTGACAGCTTATTTTCTCTGAAACAGACAGCCTTTTTTCTTCGGCTTCTTCCCGTGATGACAGCAGGTGTGTGTGGGGTGCGCCGGGGGTGTGTGTGTGTGTGTGGGATGGGTGCCGGCGTGTATAACCAAGCGGCTGCAAATGAAACCCTGTCGGATCAATACACGTCCGAGGGGAAACGACGGCGGTCTAACATCCTGTTCCTATAATCCTAATATCCTGTTTAACTCCCGGACATCTGTCATCTCTAGAAAGTGGGGACCTAGGCTTACTCAGTTTCTAAAGACTGGAACCGTGTCAGCGATATTCCAAAAGTGCTTCTAGTTTGAACGACATGGGTGGAGTGGTTTGGATAATGAATGATACTCCTTCAGCTCAATCAGTCAATGCAAAACATGAGTGTGCATTGAATGCTGCATTGAACATGATTTTCATACAAACATCTGGCCTACAGGTAGACTTTGGACATTGGGCTTTGAAACCCCATACAACCCTGGGGCTATGAGACAAGACGTTACGACCACCACACTTTCGTGCCCCAAGCATTACAGAACACTGATCTTAAGACCAATTGAACAAAGCCCAGCCAGAAAGAAACAACCCACTTTAGTGTAAATCCCCTTTTATCAATTGGAATTAAGACGGCTGTAGTTTTTTCTTTACCCGTGGAGTTAACGTGCGAGTTTTATGTTAATCACCACACAGCATTTTGCAACATTTTAGATGATGATGATGCAAATTCACCACGGCGCGTTGAGAGTGAATTTGCATTGACACTCACGACCTACAAACTCAGCCAGTGGGTTGTGGTATATTGTTCTATGAGGTATGGTCTATAATATCTTCTTAAGAACAGGTATTTTGAGACACCACTTTTGAGAACCCCCTGTGGGCGGTGCAGTAATTTAGTCAGCTCCGTACCATTGGGTAAGCTCATAACAAACCCAGCTATTTACTGTGCTGCTTTGCATATTAACTGATTCAAATGGAAAATGAATGAATGTCTTTATCTTGATATCTGGTTTAATAATTAGAAATTATGTTTAGCTTCCCATTTCCCATTATTACATTCCTTCCCCAGGAATAATGGTTCTTCTCTCACGGTCACCCGCAGGGTCTCAAACACGCTCCCAAACCATTAAAAACACCAATTGACATTTATTAGATAGAGAAGGAAAGTAAACAAGCCTCTAATTGCCCCGAGTTTAGAATCCATCTCTTTTATTTTCTGGTCCAGGAGCCTTTGAAGTCTGTGTGTTTAACTCTTGCCCTTACATAAGTCTGAGACCTCCAACTGAATCATGTGCATCCAGTGACGGATTCGCCGTTTTTGTCCGGAATTGGCCCTGTGCGCTCCCAGCGAGTCGATTTTGTCTTTTATTCCACAGTCTGCATCAAGTGCTTTGAGCGTTTTGAGTGCGTGGGAAGCGTTAGAAGTTTTAATGGGTTTTTAAGTAGACATTAACGAGTGGAGCCTCGGCCGGAGATACCACAGGAGATTATTAAGTGAGTTTCTGTATTAATTGTATTAACTCACAGGGGTGCGGGGGTTTCTTTGGTTTACTGATGACATATTGAAAATGGCGTGTGGATTAAAGCGTTTTCTTAGGCGTGAAACCGACATCAATGACGTTTAGTGGCTTTCTGTGAGCTGGTCAGCAGTGGTCTACCCGCTGTCTTATCTTATGTCGCAAAGCTGCCATCTTGGATTTGCAACCACGCCAATTTGGATTTTGTTGGAGTCTTAAGACCTTACTCCTTGTTGTGAGTATGTTATCCCTACGCCTTTCTTAAATTGTCCCTTTCATCTAATAAGGATTCTGTGGTGTTTGTTAGTTGGTTGGTGGTTGTTATGGATGATACAGTACTTTAAATTGATGTTGATGCAGTAGTTTTAATTGTTAATAATGCAGTTGTTGCTGCAGTAGTAGTTGTTGGTTATGTCATTATTGATGCACTTCTTTTGACGCAGTTATTGTTAATGCAGTATTGCTAGTGTGGTAGTCACTGTTAATGCAGTAGTTAATGTTAACGCAGTAGTTGGTGAATTAGTAATCACCCCAGCATGGGATTAGGACCCCCAGGGCCAGGAGGTACCAGCAGTTCCCAGCGCTAACACCTCTGTCCTGGGTCAGACAGAGACAGGCCCGAGAGGAACGTCTCATTAAGACAACCAAGGAGACAATTCTCAGGCTAACAGCGTTCTGCGCTGGAGGGCAGGATCAACAGTCTTTAATGAGTCAGGAAGTGACTTTGAGTCGATGGATAACACAGAAAGTAATTTCCTCCTGTCCTGACATCACACACACACACACACACACACACACACACACACACACACACACACACACACACACACACACACACACACACACACACACACACACACACACACACACACACACACACACACACACACGTTGTGTTGATATACTGTAATGCACCTTCTTTCACTTTATTAAAATGTCATTTCAATTATAGAATAATAACGAATGAAAGAGGGACACACTTTAATAGATCTTAGTCCAAAGAGCAGAAAACATTGCTGTAGGGGGCGGGGGGAAACACAAACTCTACACACATTTACAAAACAAAAGCTATTAGTTAAGTTTGTTTCATGCTAACCTAGTTTCCCAATAACATAGTTTCCCACTAACTTGGTATGTATAACGGTAGACGTTGACGACCTAGCGTATTTTCTCTCCAGCTCTTAAACCTCGTTTTCAACTGAGTAGGAAAAACCTGGTCATTTACAAGCATGATGGACGTGTAAGTCTGTGTCAATAATAGCAGGTTGTGGTCTTTAAGTTTAAACCTCTTATTGTTTTGGTTTGATATTATTGATTTATTTCATCCTCTAAAACGTTGGATACAAGCCCAAGAATCCTCTGTAGTTAGACAAAAGAAATAGATTCTCGAATGCTGCACTGTTCGCAACACAAATGCATCGTAATGAAACTCAAGTCATTGAATGAAACGCAACTAAATATCTTTCTACATTAGTGTCGTCTTTATGCCAACGATGTATTGTTGCCGGTTAGATGCCTGGCAGTTACGCATGATAATTGTATTCTTGTTACACGAGTTTATGTATCGTTTCCCTTCTGCATTGCTTAAAAAAATAAAAACATCCACATTGTGGGTATTCAAATAAAAAATACATCATAAAAGATGAGATGGGGGGGGGGGGGGGGGGGGGGGGGGGGGGGGGGGGAGTGCTACGGCCGAGCCCCCCTGGGAAGCAACGTTTTCTATGCAGGGAGGGGTCGGAGCACAACCCCTTTCTTCCAAGGCTAGCGTGGGTGAGTAACTGATAAACGAATTATTCTTCTCTCTCTGAGTGGTGTGTTCCCCCTTTATTGCATCTTTTATGTGTTAGATCTATCGGATATTCCTTGAAATCTTATTAAAAAACAATTTCCTTAAAGAAATGATGGCTGAAAATGTAATTGTGCCTCGCAGGTTTGAGCTGTGGTGCCTGCTATGGCCGTGGGATTTAATGAAATGGACTTCCATTAAAAACCGGTCTCCTGGATGCGTATTTAGACTGTGGATCATGCTGCTGCCGCCAAGCCCAGAGATTTAGAAAGCCGCGGGCACGCAGCGGGAGGGGCGAGCGATGTAGGATATGTATGCCTATGTTAGATCTAGCGGTTTCATCTCCTCCTATTGTACCACGAAGTGATTGATATATAATTCACAACCTTGGCGAGGAATTAATTCAAGCTGACACTTGATAAAGCAAAAAACAAACAGGATATCTATTTTTCTTTCAAAGGTTATTTTCATTAAATATCACACAGAGTGTCTGGGGATTGCTAATCTTACGGGAAACAGCACACACGGAAGTTTGTCTTACTGGAGGTGTGATGGAGTGTGTCGTCTAATAGCGGCCAATTCAACTCCATGGGTTAGGATCCATGCTAGCACTATTAGCTTCATTGGCTCTTTTAGGCTGGCTAACAGTCCTGTTTCTAATCATTCACTGACAGAACAGCTCAGTTCAACACATTTACACAGTCAGTCTCTGTTGCATTATCTATAACATCATACCATTAGACGTTCAGATCTACGATACACACATACAGATATTGCCCATTTAAGACTGAACCTCCTCCCATTTTAACAGAATCTAAGCAGTTTCCCCTGAAGGTTGTTCCTGGCATTTAACAGGCATCTGTGCTAAGAGAGGATGCAGCTGTGCTCAACGCCATGGCCTACAGTGAAAGCGCTGGTTTCAGGCACTGCCTGGGTCTACACCCTGCCAGGCTACAAACCCATAATCATTTGATTCTCCATTCCTTCATGTGAGCGCATGCTATTTAAATAAAGGAACTTGGTTTAAAGAGCAGGATGGTTTAGTGGTTGCGTGTTAGCCTCCCAGCAGAAAGGTTCTGGGTTCGATCACCAATGTCCACAGCCTAAACTGTTTGTTTGAGCAAAAATGTCGAAACTCTTGTCTCCTTAATGACATATCGCTTTGGGTAAAATCATAAATAGTGATCTATGGTTGAATTCTTTTTTTGGAATCACTATTTGAAAAATGATCCTTCATTTTGATATTTTTTATTTTGATAGTTTGGATGTTGTAAACAAACAAAACATGGGTTAGCATGCTCTCCTCTTGTACGTTGACTTTGTATTCCCATCGCTACGTCAGTTATCCTTCTCCAAGTCATGAGCAAAGCTATGGGAATATTTTAACAAATGTATCTTCAATGATCAAGGAGCTAGTGATACCACTGACCAGTGATTGGCTAATCACAATCATTAGAAATCTCTGCTCATCAGACACAACCGCCCTGACGTCAGATACCACGATAGCACGAATCAGGAGAGATTTCTCATCACTAAATCTACACTTCTATACAGCGGTTCTAATTCAAATGTGTTATTATAGAAATGAATTATGTCAATGGTGCGAAGCCTTTTCTGACTATGTGTACCAAGATATTTTTGTATTTATTATATTATATCTAGTTATAGTTCTGAATACTTCATTGAGTAATATCCAGTACTATTCTCACACAAGTATATCCTTCATCTGTCTATGTGTGCGTGTGCGTGCGTGCGTGCGCGCACGCGTGTTACACATGCGTAATCAAACGCTAGTGAGTGTGCTTCCCCACATGCGCACAGTCAGAAGCGAGTGGAAAAGTGCAGGGGAATTATCGCTGTCACATACAATTAACCTTTGGGAGAGTGCTCGGCCTGGCAAGACCACACAGGGCTGCACTTCTGTTGGACACAGTGGGAGGCTCGAGAAGAGCCACTGGGGGCAAAACACCAGATATAGTGGGTTAAAGGACACTTTGGAGCCCCCAATTCCTTAGAATATAGCCTTTCACACATTGCTGGTTGCTGCATGTCAATAGCTCCCGCTAATATCATACCGGTGCATTTAGCACGTATCGCAAAAAGATCGCTTCACGCCATTAACAGCCCCCACTTTTGGTCTCACGGAAGGCGATTTAATGAGAGTGTTGCAAAGTTTTGCTAGCGGGTAGAAACGCTTCTCAGGAGTGAGCGTGCGTCATTCATTAGCGTGTACAGTATGCCGGATAAATCACGTAACGGCCCTGCCTGGAACCGCTTTGCTTCGTACCGCGGTGGAGGAGGCGGCTACATGCAGCTTCACAGATAGTGAAAAATCAATCCTCTGGCATCTCAGAGTGGGGGGGGGGGGGGGGGGGGGGGGGGCATATTTACTGGGGAGTTTATGGATGGCGATGGGATTGGTGGGTCCGAGGGGGAAAGAGAGACGGATGGACCTGTCTTGTTGCTGGGGTAGGATGGAGGATACAGAAGAAGAAACAGGAGGAGCGGTACGCTGAAGTTACCAATACTTATTCTTCGAAGGAGGCGCCTTGCTGAGATGATATATATATATATATATATATATATATATAGATATATATATATATATATATATATATATATATCCTCCTCCTTCAGACTGATTTGAAGGAGGGCATTCATTTTCCACTCCGTTGGAAGCCGAAACTAAAAACTGTATCCATCTCCCCGCATTAAAATGGAATGCACCGCTGGTTGAAGCGATCCACAAGACTCTTAGCGAGGTAGAATTATTCCGTTCATCTTTTTGATGGGGATGAGAATAACCACCTGGAGGGGCTTAATGGTCCACAACGACAGGGAGCATACTGCAGAAGCGAGGCCAGGACGAGACTCTGGACACTGGGCCTTGGAGCATTGCGGCGTTATGCTCACAAGCTCAAAGACTCGTGCGGATCAATTCAGACTTGACTTCGAAATGAACCGGGGCCGGACTTGCATTTGCACTCTAGTTTAATCATGTTGTCTTATTCTACCACACGGTGTTCATTAGTTTATATAACTGTGTCGTCTGCACGTGTGCACAAAGCTCTCAAAATAGATTTTCCCTTTAGCAAGGACTGCAGATGAAAAAGTGTGAATAAATAGTAAATGTGCACCTATGTCACTCAGGAGAACCCAAATGAGGCTACTAAACGTAAACATCGACTGCCTTTGAACTGCCATTGAAAACCCATGACGAAAGACATTCATTAAAATCATTGTAGCTAAACGGCAACTCGTGGGTTAACGTCCAGCTACTGGGACTGTGGGAGCACAGCAGTTAGATCGCCCCGACAGTGGGTTCATTCTGAATATGTAGAGGACGACGCAGTATGTAGCATAGGTTGCACTAGTCTCCCATAGATACAACACAGAATGACGAGTAAAAGAAAAAAAAGATTTAAAAAAATAAAGAGAAAAAGACCCCCCCCAACTACCACTCCAGTCGAGTCTGTCCAAGGAAGACGGCCGGGAAACTGGACACTTCAAAACGCTGGTAATACTTTTTTTTTTTTTAATGTCTGGCTGATTCCCCTAAGGCCCTATCATGGCTAGACACCTGCAACCCGCGTAGAACAGGCACAGGGCAAGGAAAAGAGAGTGGTCGCACACTTCAAACAGTCGATGGGATTGGAGTCAAGAGTGTTGATAATCAGTGGTGACTACCTCAATCCCGGCCTGTGCTGCTGGAACGGGTCTATATCTATATCTAGTGACCTCCAGCACAATATTACATTCCTCCCCGCAATGGGAAATGGAAAAATACAAAAAAGAAAAAGGGTGTTTAGTGTTAACATACACCTTTTTATTGACTTTGAATGGATCGGCATGCCGAGGGGTTTCTGAGGTTTTTGGGGAGCTGAGGAAAAGGGGTGTGAATTCAATGCAGTTATCACGTGGTAGACACACTGAGAAAGCACTGTTTGGAGATGATTGGCTGGTTCACTCCCTCCAGGAAGAGTTTACAGAAAGAGTAAGTGATGAAGACAAACATAAAGACCAAGAGCTGTTAAGATGAACATGGCTGACTAATTCAAAATCAAACGATATCACTTTATATAACACAGAGGGTACATGAAGGCTATGACTGGTGTTGAAAACAAGAAAGAAATGTTCCGGGAAGGAACCCTGAAATCGAACCCAGTGCCTTTTGGCTGGGAGTCACACATCCGGCTATGATGGGGATGAGATAAAGCTCTCTGGAAGTAGGATGTGGTCTCAGGGTGTGGGTGTGGCCACGGTGGTACAGCCTTAAATTGGCCCAGCTTCATGGCCATTACTCCACTGCAGAGTGTTCCTCTTTAATGAAACAATATTCCTGGGAAAATGATGAACACAAAGACACTGCACAGAATGAGATAAGACACAAATGACCGAAGGAGGAGGCATGAACTGGGTGAGGACAATTGGGATGTGGCAGATTTCTGGCTGCAATATTAATGCTGTGATCTACGTGTGTGTTCGAGCTGTTATTGAATGAATGAATAAATAAATGGAGAGAGCGAGACAGTCTTACTGATATGCATTTTTACTCCAGGCTTTTCATCCTAATGTTATGGTCTTTTTCATTTGATTTGCTGTTTCTGAATCCAATTGTTTGGTTTTTGTCCACCACTGAATCTCCTAGAATCCTACCCAAAACATAATGTACATTTGCATACAATACATACACACACTATGTCTCTCAAACACGAACGCACACACAAACACACATTCCTTCTCTCACAAGCACACACACACATACCCTGTGTCTCTCTTAACCCACATACACCCACAGTACATTTTATTATTATTTGAGGGCAGAAAGGCCTTCTTATTGTGTCCTTCTTCCTCTAGACTGTTCCTGAACCTTAACTCGTTTACAGAATACAGAGTTTGAAGACCTCTGAATGGGAACTAAAACACCATTTGTTATGCTCCCTGGTACTGGAACGTTGATAATATCTGTACGAATGGTCCATCTCTCTTCAACAATACATTTATTGAAGAGTCATTTAGTGCTTGTATCCAATGTGACGGTCAGTGAATTTAGATCCGTGTCATTATTGAGCAGGTACGGGTTAACTTGCTCGAGGATGCCAACAGGTGGGCTGTTGACGTCGGGGATTGATCCCGGTGCCTTTCCGGCAAGGCGTCAAAAACACCCTGGCCACGATTATTACGATGTTAAGTACTAAGATGAACTGACTTTCTTTCCCTTAGAGCCAATAAAATAAAATAAAAAGAGTCTCATAAAAACAAATTCAATGACATGAGTTTGTCTGCTGTCCAGATGTAAACCGCCCTATGAAATCCTCGGGGTGAAGCCGTGATTGTGTAAAAAGCGATGGTCGCGGCACGGCCGTTTATGGGTTGTTAGGTGGAGGCGCGGTTAGTGTGCCGTTAAACAGTACGGTGAATACACTGTACCTGCCCTGCTCCTCCCGTGGGGGAAATCGCTCTCTTCCCGGGGCGTTGAGGGCAGTGTTCAGGTCCCCGCGTTGGTTCTCACAAGGGATCCTGGTGGTCTTTGTGTAAGCATGGTCAGTCAACAATGTAGACGTAGCAAAGTCCCATGCTACACGCCAACTAGGTGGCTGCCATACTCCACCTAGGTGACTTTTCTTGGGCTCCTCCAAAACAAAAGGACACAGGGTGGTGATGTTACAAGGTTGAGTCTATGATCCAACCAGCTGGTGCTCCATGCTGCCATGCCGGAGAGCTCTCTCTGAGTGTGTGCGGTGATGGCTGGTTTAACCTGTGCACACTGATTGCTCAATGTGCAACAGGTGTGCAGCCAGCTCCAGAGTCCAGAGGCCAGCTCACCCAGCTCCAGAGTCCAATCAGTCTGACTCGGGCCAGGTGAGGCTGCTTCAACCAGCCATCATCCACACACACTCCCACAGTAGACTTGTCACTTTTGTTTACCAGTTTATGTTGTTTAGTTTAGATTGTGGACTGTATGGTTCAGATTACATTGAACAACTCTATCAAATATATGAACTCTAATGAAACAAAGCTTTTGAATTGCTTTTATGAATGGATTTGTTTTTGTGATTTTACTGCAGTAACTTTGTTAACCAATTTTCTTATTCGTAATTAAGTTAGACAACTTTGTAACCCTTGTTTAGTAAGAGAGGTAAGAATAAGGTGCTATTATTTTCATAAACAACACAGCTGGACATAATGGCAGGAACGGTAGGACTAACTAGGGTGATTCCCGATGCTGGATTTGGGACAACAGAAGCCCTTTGACGGTGTTACCAACGTTGTACCTATTGAACGCCCATATCATAACCCCCCCCCCCCGCCCCCCCCCCCCCCCCCCCCCCCCCCACCCGACCCCCCTTAGCGAAATCATAACACCCAAACAAACAATGTCTGTTTTGACGGAAATGAAGTGTCAAGATAAAAAGTCAATTTCTGTCTCTGTGTTTCCTGTTGTCTGGGGAACCTCAATTCCCCCCCCCCCCCCCCCCCCCCCCCCCCGTGCGTCTGCCCTTTCCATCCCGGCTTCCCGATGTCCTGATGTTTGCGCGCCCTCCGTGACCCCGGCGAGACACCCCTCCATCACGCCTGTCAGACCAATGAGGAGTGTTTATCCGTAGCGAGGCCCATCTCGCCACGCCACCTGTGCCCATTCCAGATAAACGCGCCCGCGGCCGGGGCGCTGTCGCTCCAGATGTCCGCGACACTCATTCATTCACCCCCGAGGCGCCGGGAGGAGACATCTGCCACCATAACAGAGTAATGAGGAGCCCCCTGTGGCCCTCGTCATTCACCCCCATCCATCCTCCCAACACCACTTCATAAGTCAGACTAAGATAACAAGATCCCTGATACCAGACCTACGATTACAATCACTTCGATTACCTCCGATTATATTCATATTACCATGGTAACGGGCAATGTGACCCTTGGCCTCGTCATCTTGTCTGACCTGTCCCCATCCCTCCTCATACATCAGATTAAACCTGGGGTGGGTCATCTATTTTGGAAGCATTTTCTTTCATATTTGATGCATTTTTTTTTTTACATCCCAACAGCAAACAATAAAGCAAATGCTCAGTCCAAAAAAAAAAAAAACAGGCCTGAAAAAAGGCCTGGCTTATTACAGGCACTGTGATTATTAGGCTACCTGTGATTTACCTTAGACTACCCAGCCAGAGGCAGCTGATAATATAAAGTAGTAGTGCCGAAAACAGTGTGTTTGTAGACAAAAAGGGTTAGTATCTTGTTGGGTTGTTACTGACACTCATTTTGAATAAGGGACTATTCAGAACACAATCTTTGGAAAGTAATTAAAAGTATATTCCCCGAACAGGAACAAGAGCTAGGCTGCTACAGCTCTGCAAGTCAATGGAAGTGGCTAATGAAAAAAACAAATGCTAACCCAGCAAACTCCCCTACTGGACGTACAATGATGAAACACCAATTTACAGATTTCTTGGCGTATCCCTTTAAATGAAATGGCAAACTATGCGATAACAGACGTCTATTATTAACCATCAAATTACTTTTATATAAGATTAAAATTTGATCGCCATATATCATATTACTGGATGTCAAATTACAGACCATTAGATTACAAGATTTTGGATTACGTCAAATAACCAGATATTACACTATCAGGTTACCAGACATAAAAGCATCGCAGACCATAATATTACAAGACATCAGAATGTAAAAGACCAGTTAAACACCCCAACAGAATGGTACAAATTGTAAACACAAATACAGACACACACACAAACATACATATATATATATATATATATATATAATAATTGGATAATGGGTGGCATAGTAAATGAACTGCTATGCTGCTGAATAACCTTTTATTGCTGTTGAATAAATCCTAATAAACCATTATTAAACAATATTAATTTGCACACTTTGCTCTCGTAATGCAATCTCGAATAGTCATTCTCAGAATATTACATAGATCTATTTAGGGCTTATGCAGTGGAACACCGATTCTTTATTTATTTACAGAACTTTCATAGTGTATTGGAAACTAATGTAAAAACGAATCATATTGGAAAGAAATGTATGAACAGGCAAACAAGCCAAAGTACATTCGATTAAACGGTGAAAAGATAAAGCCATTTACTAATCGAGCAATTAGCTAATGCCAGCTATTTACTAATAGAGCAATATACAAAGTGTTGTGACATCACGATACAGCGACATCCCGGTCCAGTGACATCACATTATATCGACATCATATTATGGTTTCTGCCCAGCATCACAAAACTATTTTCATGGGGGTGGAGGGCTTTTAGTTTGAATCAGAGTCACATGTTGGACAGCAAGGCCAGGCAGCAATGTTGCCCTTGGCATTTCTGTTGATTTGTGCCGCTCAAGATTGTTATTATCATTATTTCGTTTTTATACAGACACACTTTTTCAAGGCTTTCTATTCAGAACGACCTCAAACACATTGGAGGAAAAACAGTCATCATTCTCATGATATTATGTGGCACTTTGGACAGCAACCTGAGGAAAATGGGTCATGCTGTTTGTTGACACGAAAACCAGAAAGCTAGATGTTACTTTTCCGAATCTTACTGAATCTTTCATTTTTGCTCTTCAGACTCTCAATGAGCTCTGTTGAAAAAAAAGAAATAGCTACCTTCTCTCTCTAAAATGCTCGGATTTCGTCCCGAGAGAAAGACATCACTTTGTTTGATTTCAAATTCAAAAAGTGCAGGGATCAACATGAATGCGTGATGAATGTGATAAAATGACGCATTCAGTGAGTTGTTATCTGCTTTTCTTTGAACCAGTGGCCTTAACTTATCCGACCAGCAATGTGTGCATTCTTCACCAGTTACTGAGCGCGGAAAAGCTGAACTGCCGTTTTCATACTTGCTTGCATGCTTGCAGCTTAATCCTCACCTATTATTGGGTGACCCCCCAATTTAAGGAGTTTGTTTTGGCCAAGTGCTGCAGAAAAAAAAACAGTGATCCTTGTAAGTTATCCAGGGTGAATAGTCTGAACAGCTTGGACAAACAAAGAAAAGTTCAGAGTTTTTATTCTAAATCTATGAGTAAATAAATGATTGATTTGTTCAAGTAAAGACTTCACATTTGTCTATCTTGACACGCTCGATCCTTGCTCCCTAATTCTGGGTAAAAGGACTTTGGCGTAAATAATACAGCTGACATTTAAAATTCAAGTTCATCTCGAAGAACAGAATGTTGCTCTACCACTTTCCACTCACCAAGACACTGTGTGTGTGTGTGTGTGTGTGTGTTTCACATTGTTCTACTGCCGTACTGGCACAAGAGCACTTCATCAAGTATTGCACTATTGCAGATGAAAACTGCAGAATATTGCGCGGTAAATTGTAATGACCGCTCTCACACACACACACACACACACACACACACACACACACACACACACACACATACACACTCACAAACACAGTACCGCATTTTCTCTCACAAAGACACAGACACATTACTGCTGTCTTATACACACACACACACACACTCTTACAAATGATTATATCCTCCCATACACACAAATACATCTTCAGCCACACACACACACAAACACACACACTCACACTCACAAATACCTCCTGCCTAAACCGGCTCAAGAGCACTTCATCAGGCATTGTCCTGCTGCAGATGAATACTGCAGAGTATTGGATTGCAGTGAAGGATAATTAAGTGGCCATCTATTTACAAACAGCATGTCGGAGCTCCAGGAGGAACAGGCTGGAGGACTGGGTGGGGGAGCTGGTGCTTAGGAATGTGATGTGATTTAAACTGCAGTAGCAGCGGGGGGTCGCCGCCGACTGGGGCCCACCAGGGGGTCGTCTGCGTGGCACGGCCCATCACCCAAGTCCCCACTCTCAAGGTCTGTATCTTACACACACACACACACACACACACACACACACACACACACACACACACCCAGAGTACCACATTCTCACACACACACACACACACACGCACCCCAGAGTACCACACTCTCTCACACACACACACACACACACACTCACACACTCACAAACACACCCAGAGTACCACACTCTCTCTCTCTCACACACACACACACACATACTCACAAACACACCCAGAGTACCACACTCTCTCACACACACACACACACACACACATGCAAAAACACACCCAGAGTACCACACTGTCTCATACACACACACACACACACTCACATGGCACAAACACACACACACAAACACACAGAGTACCACACTCTCATTCACACACACACTCTCTCACACACACACACCCACACCCATACGCACACAAAGATGACCTCTCTCATACATACACACTCATTCACACACACACACACACACACACACACACACACACACACACACACACACACACACACACACACACACACACACACAAACAAACATACATTACCACTCTCTTATACACACACACAAACACACACATCAACACCCACAATATTTTTGTTCAAACATGTATAGTGTTGAGTGTGATAAATACAAAAGTCTGCTTCTCCACAATGATAGCATATATATACTTTATATATATATATATATATATATATATGCAGATTGGAACAACCATTTATATAATATTGTCACCAACTTTGTGTTGGCGGTGGAGCAGCAGAGGTTAGCAAAATAAAAGTTGTGCTGAGGCAGCAGGTTCCACTAACTCACTGTAACAAATCTAGATGGATGAGTCAACATAGCAGAGAGGGCTTTTACTTTGTTAACACACGACACGACGTATCCCCTGTTACTGCCCTTGGGAGAAACCTACAAATGAATAACCTCCGATTATGATCATAAATCCTGTTTACCGTACATGGAGGGCAGGTTAGTCTAGTGTCTAATGTTGTTCCAATCCCAGCTGAATGGTTCTGGGTTCCCACCCCAGGGTCTGCAGTCTACTTGTAGGCATCCTTGAGCAAGATGCTCTCACCCCTACCTTCTCCTATCTCATCTGAAACTCACACAGACAAACACACGCACCCATGAGCACACAAAATGACAACTCTTACACCCACAAATATTCACATTCACACAAACACACATACACACACATGCAGCCACACAAAAATGACTATACTCCATAAATACTTACACGGACACACACACAGACAATTATCCATGCAAACACACGCATGCACGCACATAACCTCATTCTCAAACACACACACACACACACACACACATGCACAGTCATGCGCACACTAACACACCCACACACTCACACACAATAACCCATGCAGACACATGTAACCCCCCTCCAACACACACACATGCACAGCCAGGCACACACTAACACATACACACACACACACAAACACACACACACATTAACACTCCTCATGTAAGCCATACAGGAGCTGTTTCGCTACGGGCACACGTATGTTCCCCTCGTGCACGCGTGCTCATTGTGTTGACAGCGCAGGTGGAAAATAACACAGGCTAAACACTCTCTGGCTCTAACTCTCCCGTGGGGAGGTCGCGACCCCGGCAGACGTCGATAACCGCCCTGGAGCGACGAACGCTAAGGAGGCGGACGGCGCAGACTTAGCGTTGATGAGGGATCCACGGACGGCAGCGCGTGGTGGGGGAGGGAAGCAGAACGTCAGCGTGCTTAGGAGCCCACAGAGAGAGAGAGAGAGAGAGAGAGAGAGAGAGAGAGAGAGAGAGAGAGAGAGAGAGAGAGAGAGAGAGAGAGGGAGGGAGCGGGAGAGAGAAAGAAAATAGATACAGACAGACAGAGAGAAAAGAGAGAGAGAGAAAGAGCCTGTGAGCACAAACACATACCTGTCGATGTGGGATGCAGTAGATAATGGACTCGTTTAATAAATGGAAGGATGGCTGAATGGAGGTTAATGTAAACGTGTAATGACCTAACGACTATTGGACTGGGTGAAGGATGCTGACGAGGAAATGGTGTAGCTCGCCACACACATGTTTGTTTGTGATATGTGTGTGTGTGTGTGTATGCGAGCGCTCTATGTGTGTTTGTGTGTGTAGGTATGCGTGTGTTTGTATGAGGGATTGAGTGCAAATTATTGTAATTTACACTTTCTGAAAGTCTGCATTATTTAATCAAATCTGTTTGCCACACATTCTCATATGTAATGTGTATTTTAATTTAAATGAATACTGTTTCAATATGCACTACATGTATCACTTTATGTGTATGTGTACTCATCAGAAGAAAGCAATGGTCTTACTTACTCCGAAACCATTTTCTATAGGATAATGAGCAAATGAGGTCAACTCAAGTGAATGAATGGATGAATGCTGGTATGCATCTACGTATGACTATGTATGAATGAATGGATGGACAAATGAAAGATGGATGTCTGAATGGAGGGACCAATGAACAATGATGGAAGGAATGACAATGTTATCAAATGTTCTGTTGTCATACCGTTTCCATTCCAACACTCAATAAAACATCTCATTAAATTAAAATCCAAAGCACTCCCTGTTGGGTCCCAGGAAACCTGGATTCATTATAGCTCTCTTTCCCTCATCAAACACACTAACGCGTCCAGCCAAACGAAGAACAAAAGCATTGACAGCGATGTGCTTTGAGAATATCAAGGGAGGGGATTAAAGACAATCTCTTTATGCATCATCTCACACACACACACACACACACACACACACACACACACACACACACACACACACACACACACACACACACACACAGAACCCCATAAAGCGATGGACCACGGCCCATCTGCTGACTAGCTGAAGCAGAACGGGGTGGCGTTTCCTCAGAATAACCTTGCGGCTACAGAACACCGCAACCTGGTTCCTGAGGTGGAGGGCCGCACCAGCCGACAGATGACTTCAAGACAGCAAGAGTTCACCCGTGAGCGTGGTATCGGTGGCGGGGAAGATCCCGGGCAAAAGCCCCACCGGAGCTGGCATGTCCAATCCATCAAACCCCCGTAAACCATTAGACTGGGAGCCTCTTCCTCCACCCCCCCCCCCCCCCCCCCCCCCCGACCCCCAATTTACACCCCCACCATCCACCCCAGGCATCACGGAACCCTGTCCACAGCCATGCCCTCCCATGGTGCACCTCTCTTTAGCTCTCCTTACAAGTGGCAGTAACGCTGTCTGATTTGCTTTTCTCCCTAAAGGGATAATCTGTAATAATCTGTCAGATTGTGACTGCTCTCCGGGTTTCTCCCACAGCTGGGGTTTTACAGGTCACTGTGATGCAGATCAAGTGCAACTTGTTTTTCGGATTTGGATTAGTGTGTCAAAGCTTGTTTTTACTTCCTCCGCAGTCGCACCAAAGCGCGACGAAGGGTTTTCAGTTCTGACGGAGATTCACGGGTCACGTTCAAAGACATTTCGGCAAGGTCAAACGTCACAAAAGTGTATTGTCCGAACCAGATAATCAGAGTTCATTTATCAGCTGCATTTCTTTGCCAAAGAAATAATTTCAGCATGTGCAGAAAACCAAATGTCCAGCAAGAGTACATCCTAGGGAACTCTAGTTTGTTGTGTAGTATACGTGTGCGATAGGAGAAATACTTTGGTAGAGGTAGTAGAGAGAGGGCTAGACATTAAAGTCAAGCACTATATATTAAAGACCGTGCAAGCTCAGCTTCCCTTGATCAAAGGTGTAAAGAAGGGACTATA
Source organism: Lota lota (assembly GCA_026745465.1). Lineage (NCBI taxonomy): Eukaryota > Metazoa > Chordata > Actinopteri > Gadiformes > Lotidae > Lota > Lota lota. The sequence goes on from JACYXH010000522.1 coordinate 1,346,611, forward strand.
ATAATTTGGTGTTTTCCTAATCACTGTAAAGCGTCTTTATTCATAGTCTTGTGTCTTCAATCTTTTTCTTTCTTTTTTTACTGCTTAACAGCTGTTTTTACTGCTGGTGTTGAAGTTCACCCACCACGTTTAAAGAGCTCCATGTTTTGTGGCTCATGGATAAACTGTATATCACACCAGGTACCTTAGTACTCTCCGAAGGTAAAAAGTATTTATCACTGCTGCATTCCAGGTGAGTTCAATAAAGACTCTAGAGCACAATACAATACAACATCATATGGATGGATGGTGGATGAATGATGGGTGGATGAGTAGGTGGATGAAGGGATGAATGATGGGTGGGCAAATGGATGGAGGATAAATGGATGGATGATGCGTTGTTGAATGAATGATAGATGGCTATTGGATGAATTAATGCATGAGAACTTAATAAATAGATGGATGATAAATATAAAGATTGATGGTAGGATTTATGGTTGGATGAATGAAATGATAGATGGATGAATTAAATCCTCTGTGACGTGCTTTTACATTACAAACATTCTCGCCTTAGGAAGCATCATTAATTTTACTTCCTGGGGTTATCCTTAATGAACAAAATGAAGAATCTGTAATCAAAGCTAATTTCTCTAAATGTCATTCTGAAATGCCAGTCTCAGTTAAAAAAAATAAAGAAAACAAGCAAATGTTCATATATTTCGCACAATCTACATAACAGCTGCAGTGTCCCGGCCAGACAACACCAGCTGATGTATGGTGTGTGGTTAAATGTAAAGGTCAAGTTAAAATCTGGTGCGTTTAATACACGGATGCACTATAACTATCTGAGCTGAAGGCCGCATCGCTGTGACAACAGAGCATAGATCATTCTGGGCTCTGCAGCCATTTGCTCCTGGAAACATTTTGCCTCGTTGTCACAGCGATGATGGCCAGCCAGCTTTTGTTAAACACGCCGGCATGCTGATTCATGCACAGTCACACACACGCATTTGCAAAAGAAATCATGTTCAGCCACACACAAACACGCACACCCACACCCACACCCACACGAGCACTGCCTTTTACTCAATATCTCCCTTTCTCACTTTTATGTCAAATGAATAGCAACACTACTGGCCGTTTTGGGTTACCAGGCAACGTCAAACGAACATTCTGACCACTCCCATTCTGGCTGAAGTAATTTGCTGATAGTGGGTGGGAACTAGCTCAAACAGCGTGTTTAGTTTCCTTTTAATATATTTCCATGTAGAAATGTTACTGTCGGTTGGACAATGAGTCTCGCATATTACTACTCTTAGTTATCGTCAGACACTTTCAATGCTGGCATTTGGAGAAACTCAGAGTCACAGACTGATAACAGTAATTCAATTCCCGCACAAAAGGATTTTATTCATTATACGAATACACCTAGCTCTAGAACACCGTGTAACTCATGCAACAGCATGTCTTCAACCCATAGATGGCAATTTGAGTCTTTACATCATATCCTAGGTTTTTAAAATTGTGCATTTAAGTAAAGATTTGGCCCAGGACCAGTTCCTAGCAGTACAACCTACTACATCACTTCCCATGTAAAAACAGACTTGTATGGTTTGGTTTTCCTTTAAGGTGTTCCTTTGTTCCTCAAAAAGCCACACAGTGAAGACAAAAGCAGCGACTACTGCTAATCTAATCTATTGACGTCTGTATCGATCCCAATGAGAAAATGTGTCCTCTCCCTAATGCTAGCAGTTGTTGTCAGTAAAGATGCCAGGGCAGTAGGAGGTGGGTTGGAACCAAGCATTCGAAAAACACACGCTTCCAAATTAAATGTAGAGAATCCCAGCTTCCAACTGCCAAACGTGCGGCTTCACAACGCTGTAAGGCTTGGTCACTCCGAGACGGCCATTGACAGTTCAGCAACACTAAGCATTACCATGGCTGATGGTCTATAAGAGGCCAGCGTGTACCAAGGGGGGACGTGGTAATACATGTTGTGTGACAGCTCCCACGGTTTGAATTGAACAGCCTTTACACACTGCAGTGATCGTCTTGATCGGCCAATTTGTCCCCGTGGTTGTGCAAAAAAAACAAAACAAGTAATTTGCTTCTTGCTTTGAGAGAATGTTTCAAGAGCTCTATTCAACGGTCCAGGAACAGAAAAATTGAAGTTCGATCTGGTTTTCAATAAAGTATCAGAGAAGAACCGTTGGAGCACGATTGGAACAGTTTTATCCGGATCCTGTTTCAATCGTTTCCCAGGAATGGCTGTGGGTTTGTCAATAGAAACTTGTTGCACAGGGTTTAGAATTGGAAAGTGAAAGACATGGTCCAGGTCGATGAATTTTAAATGTCCGTTGTGCACCTTATTCTGTTTTGGAAAGGTAAGTCCATAAACTTATGAGTTTGGAACAGAGAGAGAAAGTTCACATGAAGCCTTATCAATCTATAGGCAGCCTATCTTATTTTAAAATATCGACACATACCAATGGAATGACAACTTACATCAAATAGTGGCTTTACTAGTGAATAGAGTTGGAACTACATCACTGAAATAACATTACTTGTTTCTTGAAAGAAGAAAATACTAAACTCCTCCACAATAATGCGGCGTCTTGTGTTCTGCTGTCCAAAGCCAGCCCTTTTCCTTAAAAAAAAGAAGAGAAAACCCACACACAACCAGACTCTAAAGTGGGTGGAATAGCTAAGGTCAAGGAGGAGATGGAAAGAAACACACGTGTCACCTTTTATTTGTCAGTTGCCCTTAAGCACTTCATTTGAAGCAAAGGTGACGAGTGACAGGCAGGGACTGGGAGGTCCGCGCAGAGGCCCAGCAGAAGAATCCCTTAAAGACAGACGAGAGAAGCTATGAATTAACTATGAACCACGACAAAAGGACTCATGCTACTAAAGAGATGAGCGGATCGGAAACTGTAGATATATTGGATATGTGATGAGAGTACACGCTTATAAATTGTTAGCATAGCGATCTTTCATCCTTCTTTTTAAACAAATATATAAGAGGGCGAATTGAAAGAAAAGTTGTGATGAAACATGAGGTTTAAGAGCCTAGGAGATTAAAACAGACTCGAGGTCTAATTGTGTGCCGCTGTGGATGGTACAGCCGACGACAAGTTATCTTCAGAGAGCAGATTGGGATGTGTGGCTTATAATTAACGCACGGCCGACTGGAGCCGTCGCTGATTGGCTGAGGCCTGGTGGCAGCCGTTGTGAGCCGTGTGCGGTACACGCTAGCGCTTCTAAAGCATCTGCCTGATGAGTACACTGTGGGTTCAAAGGAGCCTGCCTCGTAACCACTGTTCATCAGTGAGATTTAAGTACAGACACACAGTCGTGTGTTTTTTTTTTTGGGAGTGCGGTTGGTTTATAACTACGTAAACAGGCTGTGGGAGACAGAGGCCTCGCCTCGGACAAGAAGTGGTAGAACATTTTTCAAAACACAACAATGATTACAAAAAAAAACAACACAACAATGATGAACTGATCTTGCCTGAACAGAAGGCTCAAGTTTCTTGGAATTCTGTTTGCTTACAAAACATCATGAAATAATGAACTGCTTATACTTGGCATATTATACACCTATTGGTGACTTATTCAACAAAGTACTTTTCTGTCTGTATTTGTGTGAGATACTGTTTCCTTATTGTTAACCAAACACAATTCCACCCCCTCCCCCCAATAAACACTTATTACCCACTTTTATTCGAAAATATGCAGTATTACGTAATATATATTACATAATTATTTTATTTGATGCTTTGCTTTGATTATTCCCCGCCTCAGGTGTAAGTCTCATAGGATAAAAGTGTCTGCTAAATGACTACACATCAAAATGACAGTAATACGTTCTGAATCACATTCATCTTGCGGCTCTCAGGTTTTTCCCGAGCCTCGCTCCCCAACACCTCCACTACCTTTATTATGTGGCGTGTCCCTCTGCCGATGCAGCACAAGACAGATAAGGCTATTTCACCGCGTCTGACAGCGATGGTCACAGATCGTTGGAGTGCATCCGTGTCGTTTCAGCCCTGCGTGTTCGCCGATGCCGAGCCGACATAATGGAGAGATTTGTATTCCCAGTCATAACGTGTCACATTGAATATGTCCATCTCACTAACAAAAGTAAACGTGACACGAGCATAGCTTAGAGTTTAATAGAGTCCTGCAGATTTGCATTTTTTTTGGTTGTTTTTCTTTTTTGCAGAGAAAAAAGATTTGAGACCGCGTTCAGTCATCCGTTTTATTTACGTGGGATTTTCACCAAAAACCACAGAGTTGCCCCTAGCACGTACCTGCCAGCCCTACAAACACCTGCGCATTAATAACAGCTGAACCTCGAATCGGAATATATTATTATTGAGTACAAATAGGTCAAAGCAAAGAGAAAAAAACCAAAAGGGAATTTAAGGGCAACAACCAAATCTTTCTGAAGATGAGGAACACACATCTTCATAATACATATACGTCTGAATATGGCAATGCCTTCAAATGATTAATCTGTCCCCACCCTTTCTACTGAATTCCCTCCAAATAATCGATTGTGCCTTCATATTGTTCTTTTCGTATTTCAAAGTTAATGTGGCCAAGCTTGAACAGTAGGGCAAAGACACAACGTCAGTCTAGCCTTCAATCTCTGGTTTAGACTGTGTATATGCCCTATATTCTAAAAGTTCATGTTTTGTGGAATAGGATTTTACTTCAGGTAGAAAATAATAAATAGCCCCTATACCAGTACCAACTTTAAGTGTTGACATTCTGCTATTTAATCACTTAGACACTTTTAACCAAAACAGCTTATAGTGAATTCAGATGTCATTGAGGAGGAGCTATGCGTTGTTGACCAAGGATGCCTACAGGTTAGACTGCAGACACTGAGGATGAGTTAAAAGTCCAGAGCCCATGTTATGGAGGTTCTGATTAAAATTTTGTTTCTAAAACTGCAGACTGGTATGTGTTCAGTTACCAAGATGCATGTTGCGAGAACAATGACTAATTGGATTACATCACTAATCACTAATTGGAGGACATTAATGAAAAATTCCAGGAACTGTATTGTTAATTTGAGAACTGATTGGTAATTCAATGGCACCAATTAGTATTTTCTGTTAAATTAATAATTAATTTGAGGGCAGCAATTAGTAAATTGATGAACCATAATATAATTTGAGAGCTCCAATTTGTAATTTTGTAAGGAATTAATTACATATTTATCAATACAATAAATAGCCATGAACTTAAGGCAAGGGACTTCGTAATAATTCCTTTGTCGGTGTGAAACCGTTTTCTCCTAAACCGATTTGCAGTGATTATGAGTTTATATTCATAGCAACCACAACGCTGTTTGTTCCAAACATGGAGGCATAGCAAGAGAAGCCGAACAGAGATAGACTTCCCTTGAGACTCCTTAAAATACATACCATGTATTTTAAGGAGTCTCAAGGGAGATTTAACAGATTTTGAAGCTGTTAATTAAACATGTTAATCAAACACATTTTAATATTGTGTTCACTGTAATGTCACATTTCTGTTACATTCCATGATTGACAGGAATACAATAATGCAAGGTTATAACCAAATCATTTTGACAGATTATTTCCATAAAGACCCTGGGATTAACCATGCGTGTGCGTGGTGGCATGTTTGGGTTTAGGTGCGGCAGATCGCGTGTTATCTGGGTGTGTGTTTAGCGTGTTTTGTGTTTGTGTTTAACATTTGTTTGGACGTCCTGCTGTTCAGTCTGTTATTCCTGCCTCCATTCTCAAGAACACTCCAGAATTCCACTGCTCTCTCCCTCTGACTGCCCCGCTAGGCTTTTGTCAAACACTAAATGTCAAGTTTATGATAAATCCAAGAATCCCATTAAATCCTCTCTCTCTCTCTCTCTCTGTCTCTGTCTCTGTCTCTCTCTCTCTGTCTCTCTCTCTGTCTCTCTGTCTCTCTCTCTCTCTCTCTCTCTCTCTCTCTCTCTCTCTCTCTCTCTCTCTCTCTCTCTCTCTCTCTCTCTCTCTCTCTCTCTCTCTCTCTCTCTCTCTCTCTCTCTCTCTCTCTCTCTCTCTCTCTCTCTCTAAAAGGTTGAATCATACCTCCGTGCTGAGTAGGTAGGCCGTAGGTGTCTACGTCCCTGGTTTGGCCCACACAGGCTGCCGTACACGTCGGTCACCTGCAGCTCTCGGCAAAGGACGGCCTGCTTCGTCTTTCTGGTTCGTTTGTGATTGGCAAGTGGATGAGCTTCACATTATTAATATCATCAAATGTCTGAAATTTGTGATTTTGGCGAACTACACACCGTAAGAACCAAGAGTTACAAGCACCGGCGTAGGGACCTATGGTGTAACCACAGTTGCTCATCGACTTAGAAGTACAATACAACTTCAAGACGCAGAGAAGGAGGAGGAACAGAAGCAGTGGGGAAGGAAAAGGAGGAGATCTGAGGAGAAACACCTCTGAGAAGGTGCAGCTTTAAGAAGCAACGGCTTTGAGAAGGCACGTTTTGAGGAGGAGAAGCAAGTCATGTGCATGTGACTGGGCGTGTGGCAGAACTCCTGGTAGGGCCTCTGCAGTTCTGAGGTGTGTGTGTGTGTGTGCGTGTGTGTGTGAGGGGGGAGGGGGCATCCCATCAGGAGATGAAGGCATCCCCTGATGGGGCCTCCTGCTCCCCTGCTGACAGACATGTGTTCTGACTCCTCACACGCTGAGACGCCCGGAGTAGGGGCTCCCCAAACACTCGTTTGCCCCCTCCCTCCCATCCCGCCACGCCGGATAACACACAGCTCCCCCCCCCCCATCCTGATGCTCAGTTTCACCATGGCAACTGTCAGCAGAGTTCTGAAATTCTGAGGTTCATCTCAGTTCAGGGGAAGTCAGAGTCGACAAGTGTAACAAAAACGTAACGTGAATTCAACTCATGATTCAAAATTTACTTAATATTTGTGTATGTGTGTATATATATAGTGTGTATGTGTGTATATATATATATATATATATATATATATATATATATATATATATATATATATATACATATATATATATATATATATACACACACACACACACTTTATATAATACATGTTGCGATGCACCTGGACACATGTTCAGTGTTGTATCCTGGGTTCATCAGGTGTTTCGGGTCTTGTGACAGACACCCTCGCCCAGGCGACCCAGCCGGGATGGATCAAGTCCCGGCTTGTGTCCAGGTAGCGCTGCCTCACCCACGACTCTCCTCTCCTGACTCACAGCCACCTTGAGGCAACTTCAGCTGCCTCAGTGACCATTTTCGTGGCCCTTGGCTTGCTTGCTCCTGTGATGATGCCCAGCATGTTGTAAGCCCTACAGAGAGACTGGCCAGCCAACCCTCTGCTCTCTACTTCAATGGCTCACACCTCACACATTTTTTTATTTTTATAGCTAAAGTAAGTACATATATTTAGTGCGTGCAGCTTTAAAAACAGTAATTACAGACACACACAGACAAAACACCGAACAAGCAATGTATCTAATACGTTCAACTTGTCCTGACCATGTGTTATGTTTGCATAAACTTATTTGCATAATGCATTGGACACAATCATCCTCAATTTATTTAAATTGTCCACTTGACGAAACTGTCAAAACTCTAGAAGTGCTACTTGGCTAGGAACCAGCACATTTTGAGACTGCTTGCAATGCTTTTGTGAATAAGAAATTGGAGCGTTCATCTGTACTGCTAATAAATGCATGGGAAAGAATTCAACCAACCTAGAATGACTTCATGCTGGTGGTCATCAACTGTTGACATCTCCTCAGTAGTTTGGCTACCACATACTATTTGGAAATAACTACATAGTCAAACTTACACATGCACACACACACACACACACACACACACACACACACACACACACACGAACGTGAAAGTAAAAAGTTCTGCATCAAAAGAGTTTGTTTACTTGCCCTGTCTTTGTGTCACTCAACCAAGCTGTATTATAAAAAACAGACATGACATCTAAATGAATCACGAGGGATGAACTCTCGACTGGACACAAAAAAATAAAAACACGATGGCTTTGTGACTCATTCGAATGTTGTTGTTTTTTCAGACAACTAGTTGTCTACTGCACTGAAGCATGTGAGTACATGATGTTCGGTAGACAGGCAATACTTGTAAGCAAGAGAAAATACACTGCCGCCCTCATCCGTTTCATTGGGAAAGTTTGAAATTGAAAGAAAACTGAGTGAGCATCAGCCAGCCTTGTCCTGCTCAGTTGACGGCAAAAACAATAACTAACATCGTCCACAAGCCCTCCGTGGCTCTTGTCTTGGTCTTGCCGCTGCTGCTGTAGATGTCTGGATTTGTGGTGCTTGTTAACGTCCAACATATGGAAATGTTGAGGCGTTCCTTGCTGGGTTCCTACACCATTGAGATCACAGTCCTCCGTGACAGCGTGATGTTTCTGAAGCTAGCACTTCTATCTTTCACCACTCCATCATGTTCTATTACTCTAGTTATCCTCTACCTCTCAGTCTCTTTCTTTCACTGTCTTCCTCAGTCTATCTTGCCAGATGGTGACCCAGGAAGTAGAAAGTCCCCCTGAGGTTACAGCGGTGAAACGCTCCTCCAGAGCTCATTAAATGGGAAATTTGCTAATTATAAAGTATGTCACAGTTATGTATGATGCTCTTTTGAAATGTGTGTCAAACGGTGTTTGAACTAGATGCAACTCAGGTGAGAAAACAATTATAATAACAGTATGGTGACAGTACATTACCAGTAATAGTAGTCATTAGTTTGATTATCATCAAGTCATTAGTCATTATACACACAAGACAAGAATAACATATCTTCAGTCTACTTCAGGCTCTCTTGTAATGGAACAGGAAACACTATGAAAAACGACTCAACAGGAAACACTTTTCTTATGGACAACAACTCAACAGGAAACATATTCCTATGGACAACAACTCAACAGGAAACACTTTTCCTATGGACAACTCAACAGGAAACATATTCCTATGGACAACAAGTCAACAGGTAACACTTTTCCTATGGACAACAACTCAACAGGAAACACTTTTCCTATGGACAACAACTCAACAGGAAACATATTTCTATGGACAACAACTCAACAGGAAATAGTATTCTTATTGACGTTAATGAAACTGAATGACTTGCTCGCATGTTACATTACATGTTAATAAACACAACCTCACAGTGTAATAACAATTTGTATTAAACTACGTACATCAATGAAACAGGAAAAAACGGTGTGTCCAAACCAACGGAAAACAGTATTCCTACAAACAGAAAACAATATTCTACAGATGTCAACATTAGCTCATTCAGCACCCATTCACCCATGCAGTACAGTGAGCATAACCTGCGCATGTGACGCCTAATGGGCCTCAGGAAAGACTCAGAAAGACACACAGTGGAAAATCCCCTCCGTGCCTGCCTTGTCACTTCCATAAATCATACTCCTTCCAGGTCTGGATTTAAGAGATGAGCAGACTCAGGAATCCATTTTGATTTCCATTGTAGCATGCGGTAATAAATCATTAAAACCCACTTCTTTATGCATCCTCTTCAGGAGCAGTGAATACAGACGGCTCGTTAATCTCTCCCCTGCCTTCTCTTCGCTACTCGCCTCTACTTAAGTTCAGGTTTTATAAAAAAAAGAAGAAAAAAAAGTGTTGTTTTTTCTGCCAATCAACTCAACAGCGGCCAATGAATGACCTCTGCAGTAGTTAAAGCAGGGCACTCGAACAACAAGAACCACAAGCTCAACACATTGGAACAGTGTTCGCAGGTCTGAAGCTCAAACGAATGTAGTCAGAGTTATTTAGTCGGTGGGGGAACAGGTTGGGTTGACATCCATTTAAAAAAAAAATACATGGAAGTGTGGGCAACACACGTCTTTGCAGCAAATCAGCCATGTTTTTTCAAATAATAAGAAACCGAAAACTATTTAACGCGAGTTAAATATCAGGCAGCAAACTTTGTTTTTCTTTTCGAAACAACACATAAAGCCAGATGTACAACCTTTAGCTACACTTTAAAAATCCTCTAAAGAAATAAAGACAATGATAAAATAACACAACAACCACACAACTGCTAGCATAGCCTGAGGGCATAGCCTACAGTACATGTTGTTTGATTTCCTCTATTCTTCGGTCTGTCAGTCACACACACGCACACTGGCTGTTTTAAACAAGTAGGGGTCCGACCTGCATGTCTCTTCCGCGAAACATACACTGAACACGGACAGAACCTGTTAATATCTTTCAACACAATTGAATAAGATACTTGGTTTGATCACCAATGTCAGCAGTCTAGCTGAAGGCATTGTTGAGCAACTTGTAAGAACTTGTAAGCCCTTGTAAGAACTAGGTGAACCACAGGGAAAAAAGGACTCAAAAGCCTGACTCGGCGGTAACAGTCTGGATAGTAAGAATTGTCTTTACTAAGAAGCGAGGGTCGGTACACGGGTAAACATGACAATCAGGCAAACAATCCGGCAGGGAGTAGACAGGCGTAGTGGTTCGGTACGCGGGTAATCAGTAGACGGTCAGGCAAACAATCCGGCAGGGAGAAGGCAAAGGTGTAGTCGGGAATAACAGGCTGGAATCAAAAACCAGGAATCGTACAAATCGCTAGGAGTAATGCTGGAACGTTTGACACAGAGGAACAAAGACGAACTGGCACAGAGGAAGGGAAACACACAGACTAAATACACTAGGAACTGTTAATGAGGGACAGGTGAAAACAATCAAGGTGAGTGGGAACAATCAGAACGAGGAAACACGAGGACAGAGTGAAGTCTTCAATGAAGGGGGCGGGATGTGACAGCCCTAACCCTCACCTGTTCTTAAAACGCATACTCCGACTTTTTGGGGGAAATAAGGATATTTACGACTTACCCAGTCAAACGAAAAGCACCGTCTCATTTTCTATTAATCAGCCCAGTGCTCAATTCAACTGACTTTGCGTTGGACAGAGTTTGACAAAATCGATGGAAGCAGGTGATATAGTCTACTGCCGTTATTGAATTGAGGGTAAAATACCCCATTCCAGCTTCTTCAAAGTAAAGATATGTGAGCAATTTCACTTTGTCTTTGTGAGCAGTGAATCAAAAAACTAAATAAAAATGAAGACATCTGCTACATTTTGAGTTTGTTTGTCTTTTGTCCCTGGGCTGATTGAGAAAGAAAATGGAGCCGTGCTTCTCGTTCCACTAAGTGGAAAATAACCTTCTTTTTCAAAAAGTCTGAGTTTTAATCTGAAAACAATATAAGGTGTTTAAGAATAGAATAACAGGTAACACTGTATACTAACTTTCAGTAATAAGTCATTTATTTGCCTGAACTTCTCATTAACAAAACATTTCATTATAAGCCTTTAGTTAATGATGAAGTTATCATTAACAAAACATTATTATATATTTGTATATATTTATGATTAGTAAGTGCCATGTTAAAGGGACCCTAGTTTTCCACCAGGTGTGATGTTGATAAGCCATTCCGAGGCATGTCAAAATCGACCCTCTCTTGACATCACTAGTGGGAGTATCCACTCGGATGTATGACGGCTAGATCAGCAGTTGGTACAGTCCACTGAAAAGGCCGGTTGGCTGATCTGTCCATAGCACTCATTAAATATCTACACATGTATAGGAATGGTTTGTTAATGGTTTGTTCATCATTAACTAAAGGCTTATAAATGACTTATGACTGAACGTTAGTATAAAGTGTAACCGAATAATTTAATCAAATGCAACAGACGTGTCCTCAACCATAATCAAAGTCAGGTGTCTGGGTTTCTGACTACCAACAACACTTTTCTTTTAAGAGTTGTTACAAATGCTCAACGGATCAACAGATTGAATCAACTGCGACTTTTAAAGTGTGGACATGAAAAGCAGATTAACTGTAGCTCAAAATAGAGACGATTCATTTGTTTCATCACTATATTGTTTATTGACGGTTCTCAGACACCCCGTGGCTACACAGCGGGGGTTCAAACCGGCAACTCCACAAACTCTCCCAAGTTCAATCAAAACTGTTGACATACACAATCTGTTACAGATGCAACTAGTTATTCTGTTGAACCATGTTGTGTGGCAAGTCATTAAGATTAAACATTAACAACTTTTACAACATTTTGAAACAACCTTCAGAAAACCAAAAGGTGTAATTAAACGTATTACATCATTTAATGGAATGCTTTCATTCTCAGTCGACGGTTGAAGACATGGTTTTGGCATATGCATCTCTCTTTCCCCCATTGTGGGATCTGGGTTAAGTGAGTGTCGGAGAGTCTGTCAATCAAGCATGAGCTCATCTGCTCCTCTGAAATCATGTTGTCATGGCGATGACACTTCTCTCTGCATTAAGTGTTCCTGTCTGGCTTTTTAAACAGTCTTCCTGATGGATCCTAACACCCTTGTTAATCAGTGTACAACGTAGCCCTAACGCAATCTCACTGAGGAGCGGTGGGGGGGGGGCTACTTGTTGCTCTCCTCTACGGGGTTGTGGTGGTTCAACCGTTGAGTGCTTTGATTGACTGAGGAGGAAATGTGAGTGGGCAATGCAAACAGCAGGCGGGACGATTTTAGCACGAACCTTTCCCATGTCCAGGATAGTGTTGTGGTCAGGGTGTCTTGACTCCCAGCCCAATGGGTTGGGGTTTGAACCCCAAAGCCAGCAGTGGACCTGTAGGCATCCTTGAGCAGGGTGCCCTAATCTCTGCCTGCAACTTTATGACGTGTCTCCGAAAATATTGTAAAGTGGCGGACACAAAAAGTGGCGCATGGGTAGGCCTGGGCAATTCTGGGTAGGCTTGATATTATCAGGCTTAAAATAGCAAAGAGTGTTACATGTGCGCTAAGTCAGGCTTTAAAGACGTACTAGTGCTCCCTGAAACGCGGCACGGCCGAAGGCAACACGAGATGAGTGGAAACGGAGAGATTCACAATCCTTAGGCCCATTAGACGGGTGTGAAATAATGACAGGCCAATGAAATGGCTTGATATTATTTCTAGAGACAAACCTACAAAATCCCTAAAACCACATGCATGCAAAAAATGCAAGTGACATGGTGAGAGATGTATGAAGATGTATGCAGTGTGTAGTAAATGTAGTAAAACCATTCCCGGTCTGGTGTTGCTTCATTGAAGTTTGCTCCGCTGTGACACAAATCACATCGCTCCAATCAGCGTTCAGTATATGCTTTGAATGTAATGATGGTCTTACAGAATGCTGGGAAAATAATAGTTATTTTCTTGTTAACAACTTACATAGTGAAAAGCCTAGATTCTGATCAGAACAATCTTTTGCATTTAAAGCATTTATTCAAGGGGGGGGGTGTTTTTTTACAGAAATGGGGAAAAGATAGATTTGGTTAGTCGACACTGTGCAGGCTACTAGAGGAAATAAGTTGAAAGCAGTGACTAATATGTTATCTATCCCCGTTGGTTGCTATGACGGTAGATCAAATCATAGAGTCCTGAGTTATATATTTCTCACAGTAGGACATGCGCCATGCAGATAACACATCCTTTCAAAGCGCCCTCATTTTGATCCTCTCGTTTGTCCCCAAATACCTTTTCTCCGAGTTGCACCTAATTGGTTGTTTGCAGATGGTGGCACAGCAGTGGAACGAACAGGAGATTAATAAACATACTCTGGATATACACAGTGCTCCTTTAAGAGTTTTTAATCGCGTTCCATAAATTGTTCAGCCCAAAGATAACAAATGAAAAATCAACCAAAGAAAGATAAATGGCTGGCAAATCTGGGTCTCCTCTGGAGAAATATATTTAAGATTATTTCTTTACTTTGCAACGTTTGACATATACAGTGCAATACAGACAGTGAAATGCTGTGTTGTGATGTCACACGCCCTTTGTTGCTTAGAGGTTGAAGGTGTTCAAGCCTACTGGTGTAATGACATGATGCTTTCTAGCGAGCGTCGGTACATCCCGTCCTCGGCATAGTGACTTGGCAGCATCACAACGTGACAGTTAAAGCAGACACTCACCCAGGTGAAAACTAGGCCATGCCATGCCATGTTGTTCATTCCCAGTTCGTGAACGCGGCGGCACACGGGGAAATGTGATATGCCACCATATCAGCAGGAAAAGTGATTCGCCGGGCTTTTGATCACTTTTGTTTTGTCTCTGGTGCAGCACAATGGCTGCAGTAGGCCTACAAGGTAATTGACTATGTCTACCGACTCGATAGTGGGTAAGTCGTTAATATCGCGTGACAAATCAGATGTACACAAGTACATTCAAATTGATTCCAATATATTCCTTCTTTTTTTTCCTGTTATCTTTGTCGATCATTTGGTTCCACACTATTAATGAACAGAGTGCTGCTGTTTGACGTTCTCTATTTCACTTCCTGCCCTCCATCTGAAGCTTGCGCGACACGAGTGTCACATGACAGCAAACATCCTATTAGAATGGTGAATAACTTTCAGGCACATATGCTTGCAGAGGTATATAGCAATGTTATATATATATATATACATACATACATACATAAGCATACATGACATTAAACTACAAATCTCAATTAAAATATACATCTATGTTTTTCTTTATGGATGTGACTGAGTGGGCCAGCTGTCAATCAGAATGGGCCTAGCCCCACCCATAGCTCAGCCCCTGCTGATAAATAAATAAATAATACAAATACAAATCAATTCCCATAGAATGTGAAAAATTGCCCTATTTTCTGGCGGGCTTTTTGTTATCTTGTACACATGACAGTGAAGACGAACAGAAAACATGATGAAGAAGGGAATGACATGTAGCATTGGACCGAAGGAATCCAAATCAAACCTGTGGTCGCTACAAGGTATATCACCTCCATGGCTAGCCACACTAGCGGATTGAGCCACCGAGCCACCCTCTTTCTTTCCCCTTCCTTCTTTTAATTATGTCCTCATTCCGCTGCTTATACGCGGCACGTCAAGGTAAAGCAAACACAGGGCCCTGGCCAGGAGGTAAGTACCCCGTCCCAGGAGAACATTGAATCACAGTCCAGTTAGCCAGACTAAATCTTCCTGATTAACTCCTGTGTGACCACAGCGTTTTATATATATATATATATATATATATATATATATATATATATATATATATATATATATATATATATATATATATATATATATATGTGTGTAACCAGTTTGACAGCACTTAAATGATCCCAGTTTAGCTTTTTTGAAGAACTGTCATTGGTGGCTCTGAAGTGTGGGAGCGGATGCACAGGATGTGGTGCCATGGTAAAAACTCAAGGAGAAGTCATGGATGGGAAATGCCTTCCCTGGAAGGAAGAGCAGCTCAGTCTTGTCCAGATTGAGCTGGACAGTGGAGTGTCGACATCCACTGAGAGATGTCTGCCAGACACATTCATTCTTCTACCTGGGTGTCCAGACTGTGAATGTGTCATCTGCATAGCTGTAGTAGGAAAGGCCATGTGAGTGAATGAGAGAACCCAGTGACTTGGTGTGCAGATAGAAGAGGATGGGACCCAGCACAGAACCCTGAGGGCCCCTGTAGTGAGACCAGGGCCGTTGCCAGGGTTTGAAAAATAATGAGGTGCGGCTTCAGTTGGGTCACATTAAGAGGTTGAGTTTGCAACTAAATAAAAGTGCCTGAATGTGAATGCTTAATTGGAACAGGGTGTTTAAGGAATACATTATTTAAAGTTATAGCACAATAGCAATTGAATTAACTACCATAAGGTAATGTATTTTGATACATTACGTAATATTAAACAGGAGTTGGATACAATACACGCACACAACACACACAAATTTACTTTTTTCTTTCAATGTGTGAAACAAAAGAAAGAGCTGATATCTAGGAAACAAATTGGAAAACGCAACATGAAGGAGGGACATGCGAACCTGCTAATAACGATTAGTCCCTATGACGGGTGTGAGGAATGAAATCCTCCATGACAGCCCTCCTCTGGCTGAAAGCACCCATTTCACCTCCACCAGGAACTGTTTCCATCCCAGCAGGGTTTGGGGAGATGGATGCAGCAGCGGTGATGGTGGTGGTGAGGGAGGGAAGGAGGTAGACTTTCTCTGGCAGGAGAAAGAAACCTTCCGTGCCTTGCTTGGCACTGGGGAACCCTGATTCAGCAGAAGCTACCACCAGCAGCTCTGAAAACGCTGCGTCGGCACAAGTGAGCAGATGAAAAATGCAGTGCAGGAAATAGGAAAACCGTGGATAATGTTTTTTTATATATATTTTTTCTGGTATGGGTTTTTCTGAGATCCTGGAAAGAACTGCTGAAACCAGACGGGTGTTAAGGAGTGAGGGGTGGTTGGAATGAAGGAAAGGTCATCTGTCAAGTCTGAGATGATGATGATGATGATGATGATGATGATGATGATGATGGTGTTGATGATGGTGTTGATGATGATGATGGCCAAAACCCATGATGGAAGCAAGGGAGAAGCTGTGTCTCAGGGAGTTATGTTATTGAGGTATCTCTTTTTATCTAGTCCGAGGAGCGATAGGATCATAAGAACAAGATGTTTTTTCTATCCTATCGGACTGTGAAGCAGAACCAAGCGTCCCAAATTAGTACTTCCTGCATAAGGTGTCTTGGTTTTATTCAATAATCCAGACTCTGTTTCTGGGTTTCTTTCTGAAACTCGTGCTCGTCCTGGCCAAGCCAAGGGCTCGATCCATGCTTATATTATTATTCTGAATTTCAACCATCAAGAAAATCTAGAGGGTGAAAAGAGGGTGGTTTCTTTTCGAGGTACAGCCATTATCATTCAGGTTTATTCTGGATCCCGCCCCCCCCCCCCCCCCCCCCCCCCCCCTTAACAACAACGTGAGTCCACCTCCTATCTCATTCACCAACCTAACTAATGCATGGAACCACTAATCCCAAGGTCAAACACAGCACTCCCACACCGTCCACAGGCTTAATACCAGTAACAGGCTCAATTAGGCCTGATTTAGTGATGTCCCGGTGATTTGGCTGAGTGGACTGGGTAATTAGCTTTGTCCGAATCCCGCCATTACGGGGATTCTGTCCCTGTGATAGACATGCTGCCACCGCGGAGACACACGGACAGACCGAGAACAAACGGGATCTTATGGCGGCCCACCCAACCGTAATGGGATTACTGAATCCAAGATGCACTTGCTCAAGGCGATGAACAGGAGGCATTTAGGGGGATGAAGTAGCAATTGAACGTGAGTAGAGCCAGGAGATTGAATACAAGTGGCTACAGTGCCTCCCTTATCAATTTTGTGGATATTAAAGGCATTAATATGATGCGCTGTATTTATTCCTCAGCAGACGCGTTCAACCAGGTTTCAGTTGGAAATTGAATGTCATTGTCATGCTGCTTCACAAATAATTTCTACATTTCCCTATTTGTTGGAACTGGCTTCTGACATTCAAGAAATTAAATGCAACAAAAAAATACCAATCTAGATCCATATTTACAGTTAACATCAAGTATAACGGTAAATACTCCTATCTAACATTAATACCAGAGAATCTTAATATTACCATTTTATCTTTTCTGCAGGGTATTCTCTCCTGCTATTTATTTAATAAGTACTGAATACTACGGTTGCATTATTTCCTTTTAGTTTTAGTTTATTACCCCCGCAGCTTCGATGCCTTGGGATACTTCAGAGCTCACAAAGATTCACTTTTTACCGTGCCATAATGCTTGCTGCACATGGTGGATCCTCAATGCCCTTTCCTCTAGCTTCGTCACTACACGGTACAACGTTTTCTCTTGAGCCACTTCACTTTCACTTTTATCCAAATAAACTTGCAGTGAATTCTTCCGATAGATAAGGGTTAAAAGAGGTAGAGTTAGGACATCGGGGTTGGAACCCTCACGTCTCGTCTGGAACTCCAACCCTCACCACTACGACTGTCACGCTCCTTTGGTTCTCCACAGTTTAACACCTTTTGCTCCCTCTTCATGTAGGTTTCCTTTTGTCTGGCCTGGTAATCCTGTGTCCTCTATGGCCCCTCTGGGCCTGCTGTACATCCCCCCCCCCCCCCCTCCCCCACACCATGCCAAGACCTCCTCTCTGCTGCTCTCATCTGCTGACTCACCGCCAGTTGGACCCTGTCCACACATCCAGCCAGCGGTTCGAACATAGATCATCTGCCTTCCCACTCCACGCTCACCCCAGAGAGAGCCGGGATGAGGGTAGTCACTCTGACCCCCTTATATCTGTGTTTAGGGAGGAGACTCGTCCTCCCCGAAGTGTGCTCGCTCCGGGCCTTGTTTTGTATGTTTGCTCAACGCGACCATCTGGCCGTGTGGGCTGATAGTGCATGTGCCCGCGGGGACTTTTTGCTTGGGTACATTTCAGTCGTTAATATGAATAAGTATGAGGTGGATGGGGAGTCAGGTGGATGAATCGCTGCAGGTAATCGCCGTTGCTTAATGTGTTGTCGTCTAACACTCGCTCTATGACAAGGTCTGTGGCAACAATTGAACCCTCCCCTTGCCCTTTTTAACCCATTGCCTATTTAGTCATTTAGCAGACACTCTAATCCAAGGCACCGGACAGTGAAATCAGATCCGTGTCATTGAGGAGCAGGTAGGGGTTAGGGGGCATCTTGCTCTAGGATCGCTGACAGGTTAGGCTGAGGACATGGAGGTTCAAACCCAGAAGCTTCAGCTGAGCGTCAAACACCCTGACTGTAAGATTGTCTTGTTGATATGTCTCAACTCACAAAAAGATCATCATTCACCAATGCACCCTCATTTGTCCCTCACCCGGGCACAACAATGGACCCTGCACATCTACTGACAGCCAAACCCGTCCTTCTCCTGGTGCCGTCTCCTGGTGCCTGAAGACTCTCAGCTTGCACATGGATCTGTAACTCAAGAGAGAGAGACAGAGAGAGAGAGAGAGACAGAGAGAGAGAGACAGAGAGAGAGACAGAGCGAGAGAGAGAGACAGAGCGAGAGACAGGGAGAGTGAGAGAGAGAGACACACACAAAGACGGAGAGAGATAAAAGAGAGCAAGAGCAGAGGCAAGCCAAAGGCAGAGAGAGAGAGGGGGGGAGAGAGAGCGAGAGACAGAGAAAGACAGACAGAGAGAAAGCGAGAGAGGGGAGAGAAAAGAGAGAGCGAGAGTAGAGACAGGGCAGGGGAAAGGCAGAGATAGAGAGAGAGAGAGAGTGAGAGAGAGACACGCAGGCTAACGTCTCCCAGACGGAGGCATCACTTGGTAGGCCAGCTGTGTCCCATGGCTCCATCTGATCGGGGAGTCGGCTCGAAGCGCTTCCACGGCGACGCCGTTGGAAACTGTCACTCAAGGCGGGATAGACGGCCCCCTCCGAAAAGGCGCACATTCATCGGGGAGGACGGCCTGGGGAAGAGGGACCTGATGGGGGAATTTAAGCAAGCCTTCCACACTTAAGGGGATTGGAGGCCGTGGTGGTGAATCCCTGGCGCCGCCCGCTACGACGCAGGAATGACAAAACGCCGGAGGTGCAGGGAAACCAGAGACAGGATGCCAGCGCTGCTAGTGCAGTTCGTTAGTAGCTCATGGGACGAGTCACGCTGCTGGTATCTTCTGTTATTCTGGCACTATATTTACAGTGTTTCTTTTTGCCATTTCTTCTGTAACTTACATCTTTTGATCTATTTTTTTTAAATTCCTAGTACTGTTTTTGTACTTTCTGCTGTGCCACAGCAGCAGCCGTGCGATTTATAAACCACGTCTTATCTTATAGTTTGTCATTCATAGTGCATTGGAATTGTACATGGTATATAAAAGACCATATATGTTATTCATAGTGCATTCACTCATATCTTATTTGCCCATTTATGGTGACTACCATATATGGTCATAATATGTTTTGTTTTTAATTTTCACTTTTATAAAACCGAACTACAAGGCGTTTGAGCAGCAACTGAACGAGCTAAATCAGTAGGATCACCTTCTGACTGATACGGCGGGATCGTTAAGAGTATATCTTGCTCTTATGGACTTTCTGATTTGCTATCCATGTCCTCTCTCCCACTCGATTCTGATGCTGTACGATTCAGGTATGGATTATGTGGAACGAACACCCGACATTGATTTTAGGTAAAGTTTGGATGTCTATCAACGACATCACTTGGAACACTATTCCAAGTAGGACGACAATATGAATAAATTATAATAATAATAATAAAAAAACAGTTTCAACTTACATTGCAAACATGTTGTTCTTTGCTTAACACACACATTGTTCCTTAAAGCCAGCAGTGATGTAACGCTTGCACCTTCTGGAGCGAGAAACCCCAATTTGATTATATGAAAGACGGCAGCCATTAATCACCAGGAACACAAGCTACAACACACACACGTACAAACATGCACAAAGAAACGTAGACACACTATTCTGAGACACGTGGGATTGCGTTGTGTATTTTTAGCTCGCTTACCAGGGGGGGGGGGGGGGGGGGGGGGTGGGCAACCAAGGAATGTTTGTGTGTACACAAGTGTATTTGTGTGTGTAGAACAAGTGTGTGTGTGTGTGTGTGTGTGTGTGTGTGTGTGTGTGTGCTAGGTACTGGGCCGGGACTGTATAATGGTTTGCTGCTCTTTTAAAATATGCACGCGGTTCCTTTTTTCCGGTGGTTGTGCTGTTGGTGTGACAAACGAGTCACGGGACTCTGTCTAAAGCACTCTAAACACACATCTGAAGGCTATTGCTCCCGCGCATACACGTGTTCCCCTCCTATGACTTATGGCATCGACCTTCGCGCCGGTGCATTGTGACGGAGGATGACCTCATGGCTACTTGTTAAATATCTCCAATTTCCCCCTGGCAGGGTAATTAATGAAGTAATTAAGCAGGGGTGCAGTATCATCGAAAAAAGAAATACAGATTTTTAACTCCACTCGGCTCTCTCTCTTGTCTGCTCCTCCCTCCCTCATCTCCTCCTCCCTCCCTCCCTCCCTCCCTCCCTCCCTCCCTCCCTCCCTCCCTCCCTCCCTCCCTCCCTCGTTAATGCTCACCCTCCCTGGTTCTCTCCCTCCTAGTTTTCATTGATAGGGCGATGTTGAAACCTATATACAGAAAATCCTTCTGGTTGAGAGCATGAGTGTCAGTGCCAACCATGGCCGAGAGTTTTATATGTATAATAAAATGATGGATTCAACACAGCATTGAGGGGGAGAAAAACGGTCCTCCTCAGCTCTCATCGAGACAAACACAAAAGCACCTTCAAAACCACCGCACTCTGCTTTAATTGTGTTCCTAACCATCCTCCCCCCATCTGTATATGTTCCTGGTCAGGTAGTGAAGCAATGATGTGTCTTATCCTGATGGGCCTCGTCGTCTATCTTCAACAAGCCTCTGTTCAGACACTGCACCTACACATGTACCGTACTATTGTTTAGAGGATAATTTGACGTCCGTTTGGAACATGTTTTGTATCGATGTATCGCTCTCTCGTGTTTTGTGGGTCTGTGCATCTGACCGTGTGTTGTCTAACTGCAGGCAATGGCGACTGATGTTCCCTTGTGAAGAAAGAAATGGCTGTTTGGGTCAAAATAAACAATTATATTCTAGCTGGTTTTTTTATCCTATCCTATCTATTATCTTCGGTTTTATTATTTTCCATTCTATTTTCCATTCTATTTTATTTTATATGTATCTATTTTATCCCATTTCCTTCTATTCTATTCTATTCTTATATTCTTATCTGCGCATTATAATATATATTCTCTTGGTGCAAAACAAATATGGAGATTATTAATGAAAGTTCATAATTAGTGAATTCTCATCAGTAAGTAATTAGGATAATTGTTCATTGATAACGAAGCCAAAACGACACAACAAAACCACACACATTTCAAACAAATGACAGAACGACAAACATGTCAAACACAATGGAGGCAAATGGCAATGGACAAAAAAGGCCTTTTAACCATACACGTATCACTCCGCTTTACCGGTGTCTCATACAACCGCTGTTAATCGTCGCGATCGTAAGCCGCTAACTAATCGGAGTCACACATGCCACCAAAGCGACTGTCAACATAGTCTTTTTTTTCTTTCTCACTGGGTGCAGAACAGATGGGAACATACGGATAAATGTACATGATACAAAGTAGCTGGCATGCGGTAACGTGTACACCTACACAAAGTAACAAGTCCAGTCCCAGTACAGTTGCGGAACTATTTTTGACGGCGGAGCCAAAAGAAAATGATCAAATAAACAAAGAAATCATAATCTGTTGTCGTTTATTACTGTTAACTTAAAACTGTTGTATGAAAGCAATATCAAACGAAAGGGAGTGCTGGCTATTCAGTATAACATAGTAATGTCCCCGTTTTTCTAAAAGGATAAAAAAATATAAAATATATGAATACATTTTTAAATGATAAAGGTTCTAGCTTGCTCATGAATATTCATTTGGTAGACAGTAGACAGTTGGTAATTAGTCTCATGTCTACCTGATAGGCTGTGACGTGACCTTGCTAAGAGGGGGTCCATCTATGGACTTTATACCATAAGCAGGCATGGCCGATTATGAATAATAGACTATCAATACAATATAGAACAATTCCCTGTTCGAGTAGCTATTTTGGATTCTTTTTGGCTGGTTTACCAAAGCTAAAAACAGATCTTAGTAAACCGTAGGGCATGTAGGCTACCGACCAATCTTTCACTGCAGTGCTACATTTACCATGATAAGAATAGGCAAAATGTCAGTCTGTCCCCCTTTTTTTTTTCAAGAAATATTAACATCAGATATTTTGTTGATATATGGACTGCCAAACCACATATGTCCCTGTTTTTCATTTCATAAATCTGGTCACCTTAGTATAACAACACCCCCTCTCTGGAGATCATGCTTAAACATGAACCCATTACACCCGAGGAGAAAAGTTACATCTTTTGTTTTCTCTGGCCGTTGTAACCCTTAAGAATGCAGCAGTAGGAGTCATGAAGAGACAGACCGCTGAGGCTAGCGCTGCAGAACCCGCTTGGAGCTCTACTGGGGATTTATCATCTGCTGCACCTACATCCCCACCCTCTTCCACAGAGAGAGAGACATAGACGGAGAGTTGGGGAGAGAGAGAGAGAGAGAGAGAGAGATGGAGGGCTGGGGAGAGACACACACAGACAGAGAGCTGGGGAGAGAGACATAGAGGAAGCTGGGGAGATAAAGAGAGAGTGAGAGAGAGAAAAAGAGAGAGAGCAGGGCGGAGAGGGAGAGAGAGATAGACCGAGAGCTGGGGAGATAAAGAGGGAGTGAGAGAGATGCATAGATAGAGAGAGAGATACATAGATATAGATACATAAATAGAGAATGGGAGAGAGAGACATAGAGGGAGTGATGGGTAAGAGAGCTGGTGAGAGAGAGAGACAGAGAGTGATGGGAGAGAGAGTTGGGGGGAGGGGGAGAGAGATATAGACAGATATCTGGGAAAGAGAGAGACAGACAGAACTGGGGAGAGATAGACAGACATATACAGAGAGCAGGGGAGAGACATCAAGAGAGGTGGGGAGAGAGACAGAGAGCAAGAGAGAGAGAGAAATGGATTGGGAGGTATGATACATTTCATAATCTTTTTCCCTTTAACCATAAACTGAATCTATAAAAACCTATAATCTGTAATGAACAATAATTAACTATGACTACCACTACTACCGCAGGATGGTTAAACTGTGCTGAATGATAAAGTACCAGAAGTGTTTACAATTTTAGGTTTCAAATGTTTCATCAATAGCACTTAGATTTTATTAATATCAATAATGTAACGGCAACCCCCCCTACACACACACACACAAACACACACACAAACACACACACACACTTCCAGAAATAGCGAGAGGTTCACACACACACACACACACAAACACACACACACACACTCAAACTCACACACATATCTTGAGAAGTTAATTGAGACACACACATGCACGCACTTTCACACAAATGCACTCACACACACACACACACACACACATACATATAGAGAAAAGTTATTACACAGAGATATTTACAGGCATGCACACACACACACACACACACACACACACACACACACACACACACACACACACACTGACAACCCTCCCCTACCCCATTCAGTCACTCACTCCCTCCCAGCCAGGGTGTGTGTGACCCTGCCTGCCAGTAGATCACCGTAGCGTAAGATAGAGGACTTGTAAATCGCTCGTCTCCCCCTTCAGAGGCGGGGTGACTCATCCTCCCCCCCCCCCCCCCCCCCCTCCCGGTTGTGAGCGCTGACTCAGCAGAGTTTTAATGGGAGTGTCCTTAAAGGCACCGGGGGGCTTATGACAGGGGTCACAAGGGAGAGTGTGTGTGTGTGTGTGTGGGGGGGGGGGGGGGGGGGGGGGGATAGATCTCTTAAAGAGGATGATCAAACGGCCAGTACCGTCGCTCGCCTGATGAAATTTGATATGCGGTGACGGGGATGGGGCGGGCCGGGGTTTCGGGTCAATAAGGCTCTCCTGGACGTGGGTGTCCCGCGTACATTGCACCAAAAGTGAATGCCGTAAGTAAGTTGAGCTCTATACGGTAGAACCCCCCGGAACACAGGTGTCATAGTGCTTTACCTGAGCAGGAAACACATTTTAGATCAAAGACATTTAAAGGACAAGCGAGAAAACAAGATAAAAGTAAATAAAAGTAAAAGAAGTCAATGATAACAACATAGGCGAGACAGTGCGGACACGCATTGTAACCGAAGCTTTGGCAAACAGGAAAGTGTTGAGCCCTTATTGAAAAGTACATTAACAATTATAACTCAACACTAGTAACAGTAAAATATAAAACATAACATGTAAAATGTAGTCCTTCTCGCTAATAGTTGCATGCACGCATTGATGCGGTTAAATCTTTTTTCTAATTAAACAATCACATGCGATGAAGATACTGAACATGTGAGAGGCTAGGTCGTTTGCAGCAGAATCACTTAATGGTGAACGACATAATGGCCACCTGTAAGAACGTTCTGTGAAATGAAGACTATAAATAAACACAGACTGTAATTTTACATCAGTTCCATGGTTATGTTTTGTTGCCAGATGGAGGAGAGACTTGTGCTATTCCAATGTCGTGCTAACCTTTGAATTGATAAACTTCTGTTACCTGTTCTCTGGACTGTTTTGTCATTGAGCAAACATACATTGACTATCCTGCCCTAAATATCATTGCTCTATGCTGGTCTTCCTCAGTTAATGAGGGATTTTAGGACAGTGGGTGGAATGTCATATTATGAAACACGTATGTTATTTTACTTCCCCAAACACCCGTCCCTGTGCAATACTTGAGTATTAACAAAAAGCTTTTTATGTTTTCAGATCAGATCATGTGCGTGCATATGGTTTGCTGCAATGAACAGGCTAAAGGCATTATCATTAGCATTATCCTAAATTGCCATTCGCTCAAATAATATTTTGTACCCCTAAAGAATAGGCTACTGACCATTTCAGTATCCTTTGCCAGTACAAAATATTGTTTTAGCTAATTTTATCTTATGTCTAGCGCCTCCCCATGACACGACTGCTAATATTAGCTTACTCAGCTATAGCCTACATAAACCAACTTGGGCGGAAAACTGTGCATTATCTTCAATAATAGGCCTACACCTTTCTTTTCTTTCTTGATCACAGTCATTGCCAATGATAAGCCCGCAGAACTGTGCATAATTATTTCTTGTGGGTTCGCTGGAGTGTGACCCAGATGGTTAACCCAAAATGGTGTTGGGTAAACAGCGCTTTTCAAGGCCAATTCCCCCTCGGTTGCGTACGAGACACACAGTTAATCCACACCAGCATGTTGGCCCGGATGCGGGGGGTCTGCCTGAAATACATATTAGCAAATGAAGTGGAAAATAACGCCCAAGGTAAATCATTTTTTCCGTCGACGATGATTTAAACCCTCGGTCAGAGTTTGAGAAAGCACATAATAGCCACATTATGAGCAAATAAAAAAGGGATATCTTGGGAATTAGGGAAAAAAGCTCCATAATTAGATTTTGGAATTGAATCCAAGATAACGTTTGCCTCACATTTCAGTGGCTCTACTGTGAGAAAGGTTTTGGAAATAATAGGATTTTTTGTTTGTGCTACTAATACAATAATGCAAATACATTTAAATTGTAAACATAAGCATGGGTTTTGCATAGATATATAAGATCATAACCACATTGTGTTTGTTGATTATTCTACTTCCAGTACAACGCTATAAACATATTAATTGAAAAGACTACCACTGAAGACATGACAACCATTTAATTAAAATAGAAAATGTCATCCAGCAAAACACACCATCAAATAGAAATATAAGGCTGTGATGTGTTACTTGGGGGACACTGTGATTGGGGTGGGGCTGGGGTCTTGTAGCCTGCTGGTTTGGCTTCTTTTTTGTGCGTCAAGTTTATCTGAGCCTTCTCTCACAGCACAGTGGAAAGTTGTGGTCCATAAAGCATATTTACGTTGCTTGATAATATATATCATGGTAATCTTTTTAATGTATCAATGTCTTATCGTATCTTGCACATTCTTGCACATTAGGATGTAAAAGCAACTTGTATCTGAATGACAGCTGATGAGTTCATTCTCAGTGGCTAAGACTGTCGCATGACATTTTTGTGAGAGTGGTACCTCTGTGTGTGTGTGTGTGTGTGAGTGAGTGATCAGCGGCTCTTGGTACGCACCAGGGTGGGCCTTCTCTAATCAAGCCCCGTTAATGAGGGGAGGGTGTAAGGGGAGGGGGAGACACACTCATTACACTGGGAACAGATGCTCCCCCGCCCTCCCCCAGCCACAAGTCTGCCTCAGTGCCCACCATACGAACAGAGATAGTTATGTTCATCCCTTGCTTCTCTCTCTCTCTCTCTCTCTCTCTCTCTCTCTCTCTCTCTCTCTCTCTCTCTCTCTCTCTCTCTCTCTCTCTCTCTCTCTCTCTCTCTCTCTCTCTCTCTCTCTCTCTCTCTCTCTCTCTCTCTCTCTCTCTCTCTCTCTCTCTCTCTCTATCAAAGAGATTGCATTGGTCTTTTTCTCTCTTCTTCTTTGTTCATTCAAATCACTTTTTTCAGAATTCCTATCAGATGTGAATGAGTCCTTCGCCTTCTGTCGCCTTCTCTGTGTCTCCCTCTCTGACACACACACAAACACACACACAAACACACACACACACACACACACACACACATACACACACAAACACACACACGCACGCACACACACACACATACACACACACACATACACACACACACGCACACTTACACACACACCCACACGGTATCTCTCCCAGAACAACACCAGGCCTGCCAAACCCAGCCTTCGCCAGGTTAGGGTTCATATTTTATTCTTATTTATTTTATTTATTTTTATGACTCACATCTCCTAAGCCTCCCCACTGTTATCTCCAGCTCTCTCTCTATGTGGTTAGAGTGCTGGGCGAGACAGTGTTTTCTATGCCTGGTCGCCCCGTCCGGTCTAAAGGCCTCAGGAGAGTTTGACCTGGCAGGATGTTGCTATAGGCAGACGTGGTTGGGCTTGTGTCATCCTCAGTGATAAGTCTGACAAAACACAGTGGAAGGTTGTGGTGCAAAACGCATACATATTTTAAACTTAAAATAATCCTTGAGCAAGATGCCCTCACCCCTACCTGCTGCTTAATGACACGTATCTAAAAAATGTAACTCTATCGCTTTGGATAAGCATCTGCCAGATCACGTAATAGTAAATAGTAAATACAAACAGTTTGGAACCACTTAGGACTGCTATCTACTGTCTGTTTTCCATTAGCCCAATGAATTGGGGTGAAACACTACAGAGGTATTGTGTACAAAAGAACTCCTCCGTGTGTTGTTATTGCTGGCAGTTGGCTTCAATTTCCCGTCGAAGTTCACCCGGACGGAAAATGAAATGGCCGTTTTCCCTCTTTAGCGCTAAAATGGAAGGTAGCCTTCGGGGAAGGCACACGGTCATATATCTGCTCTTGTATGTGGCTTAGGCTTTTAGCATCAATGCTAGCAGTAGCGGTGGGTCTCGTGCATCATAAATCCTCTTTGTTAGCGTCTAAGCGTTAATTTACGGCTAATGTTGCAGGCAGAGGCCAAGGCCCCGTGCTAGCCCTCTCGCTATCAATCTGATTGCCCATGGGTAATGGGCGGGATGCATATTGTCACAATTCCAATATATTATTTATTATGAAGCATTAAAAAGTAATGCATATTAACAAACAGGGCAGAGGGCCAGAGGGCATGATGGCATCCCACTGGGTTGTATTTCTGTCCGTGTGCTCGTCAAGGTGACAGCATGGCCGAGAGAGGTGCATAAACGTTTAGCCTTCGGGCTTTCCCTTTCACACTGTTAGTGCTGTGCTTTCCTCATGAATACTTAAACATTTCAATTATACAAATACATTTAACCTCACTCTAATGCCTGAAACATCAATGGCGCGCTTCAGAGAAAATCATGACACCTAAAGGCTTTTACTTTTACAATACTCCAGATGGCCCTAAACATACATCTAAGGGGTATAAATATATGTATATATGATATATTTAACCGTACCATTACGGTACACCGGTGGCTGAAACATCAACATGAGAGGCAGAAACAACACATAGACAAAATGTCCGTTCACAATTTCCGGCACTCTCTCACTTATGGCAAAACGAATGACTTTGAGCCAGATATACCAAATAATAAATCCACAAACAACACAAATGGTGGAAAACAATACTCCTCCTACACCACCAAGACTTCAAACAAACAACTCAACAGTGTCCAGGGACAGCGTGCAAAAGATTTTACATCAACACGCAACAACACTCAAAGGGTTTTCCCGCCGTTCACAGTTTTCAGATGGACGGCTTATCAAACACACACAGAGTTTCGTTTCGGGACGGAACACACAAAGAGCGACTGGAGACCACACAACAGCGGCAATGCTCTGCTTTATTTTTAAGCCCCTCTGAGCGACTTCATACCGCTAACCCCCCCCCCCCCCCGAAACTGTTTGGAGTTGTGGTGGCAGGTTAGGAACAGATAAACATAGATGTTTTGTTTCTGAAGACGAGGGACCAGCTGCGTCCTTGTTAGCCTCTCACTTTATGTGAAATCGCAGATCACAACAGCCGTTAGACATGAACCGCATCTGTTTACAGATAAAGAACGCAAGTAATGCTCAATATGATTCCATAGATAAAAACACGACACATGAAGGAGCAAGTCTCTCGACCTCTTTGTCTCTCTGCCTCTCTCTCTTGCTAGCTGTCTATCATGTACATGTATCTCGCGGTACCTCTCAATTAAGATATATATAGTTACGTATATCAATAGATACATGTCTCTCTCTTGGTCTTTCTGATTCAACCTAAGTCGTTTTATCTTTCTCTTATTCTGGCTCTCTTATTCTCTCTCTCTCTATTTCTCTCTCTCTCTCTTCCTCTTCCATTGGTTCCAGCTGGTGGGGGAAACAGACACAGTATGCTACTGTACCCCAGCAGTGAGTGTGTGTGGGGTGTGTGTGTGTGTGTGTGTTTGTGTGCACGCAAACACACTTGTTCATATCTGTGTGTGTTTGTGTGTGTATGTTTGTGTGTGTTGGTGTGTGTGTGTGTGTGTGTGTGTGGAAACTTGTTAGTATCTGTGTGTGTTTGTCTGTGTATATGTGTGTTTGGTGTGTGTGTGTGTGTGTATGCCCACCATTCTATACAGTGTAACTAGTGTAACTTATGCAGTATAAAAACACAGTTGTGATAACAAATACAAACGCCGCAAAGGTAAGTCTAGGTTTGAAATGAAATATGAATATATAAGTCACAAGGCGCATATACAGTATATGCACTTCCGTTAGTATTTACAGTAACATGAGCAGCCAAACATCTTTAAAAAGCTGCAGTGTAACAGGGGACTATAGTTGCAATATGAGATGGGCATCAAGGGACTATGAGTAGAAGTAGTAGTATGATTGTGTATCAGGGGGATTATCTCCTTTAAAATCTGTCCTCCAGCAGAATACCGCCTCCTCCTAACCCTTCAATATGGATATGAAAGAAAAAGAAAAATGAGAGAATTGAATGACGGAGTGAGAGACCACAAAGGATAAAAGAAGAAGGGGCGTGAAGCGAGACCTATACATTTTTTTAACTCAACCCTGCTTGGGTGAAGCGAAGCCAGGCTGACAGTGACAAAGAGAGACAGCTGCCGTTTCTATGGTCATCCGCAGAGGTTACCCGATTGGACGAGCGTCTCGGTGACACATCGGAACAGCCTCACCCCAGCACCTTGCTCTCTGGAGTATGAGACACCTTGCCCCTGAGTCAGGGGAGGATGGGGGGGGGGGGGGGGGGGGGGGGGTGGGGAGAGGCTGGGTGAGGTGGAGGGTGGAGAGAGTGCGTGAGGTGAAGGGTGGAGAGGGTGGAGAGGGTGGAGAGAGTGGAAAGGGTGCGTGAGGTGAAGGGTGGAAGAGGGTGGGTTAGGTGGAGGATGGAGAAGGTGGGTGATGTGGAGGGTGGTGAGGGGGGCTGAGGTGGCACACTGCTTGTCACACGCCACTGCACCGCCAAGTGAATCCAATACAAGAACCCCCCATACACCTCTCTCTCTCTCTCTCTCTCTCTCTCTCTCTCTCTCTCTCTCTCTCTCTCTCTCTCTCTCTCTCTCTCTCTCTCTCTCTCTCTCTCTCTCTCTCTCTCTCTCTCTCTCTCTCTCTCTCTCTCTCTCTCTCTCTCTCTCTCTCTCTCTCTCTCTCTCTCTCAGTGCTCTACCCTTGAAGTTGAACCAGCAGGTGTTAAAGCTGATTAGTCGTTACAAGGCCTTTAGAAATCTACAGCCATTTCTTTTTTTACATCACAAATAGGAGGGTTTCCCCTCCATTTGGGAGAGTTGATCTAATCATCCACATCTGGGTGGACACTCCCACTTGTGATGACACAAGTGGAGGGATTTTGAAATGGCTGGTGATGATGCATCGCCTTCACACCTGATCAGAATGTAGGAGCCCTTTGAGTTTGTGCTTTCTGGGTCAACAACCCAAATTAATGAATGATTCATCCGGTTAACACACACACACACACACACACACACACACACACACACACACACACACACACACAGCAGCAGCAGAAGCAGCAGCCACGCAGAGTCTAGGCTAGAAATACACAAACGCACAAAGTCAGTTCCTTGGGGATAGTATTATACATTCCTTCAGGCTTCACGTTCATCTATTGTTGAATCTGCATTGCATCATCATATTCGTCTTGACGGTCCCTGGATACAGATCCCCCAGCATCCCGTTGCCGGGGATGAGCTGAGAGAGTGGGCTCCCCAGACACTTCCTGTCCAAGGATGTGTTTTGCTGGGTCTCATCACGAGCGGCCCGGCTCCATTTCCATGTTTTGACACAAGCGGGGACACTTGATAAATAGTTGAGGACCAGAGCACATAAATGAGGCATAAATAATGCATAAATTAAGTGCCGTTTTATGGAGGGATGTCAGCTTGTTTCTTCAATCACAGGAAGATGGATGGTGGGGCTGTGCAGAGTGGGCTGATGCCACAGCATAGAGCAGGGGGCCCGAACACAGGGACCCTTACACACACACACACACACACACACACACACACACACACACACACACACACACACACACACACTGCTGTCTTCAGCCAATATCTAATGCCAATGGATACATGAAAGGATGAATACTTGAAGGAATTCTAGAAGATGGAGAGATGGACGAATGGATGAATATATAAAGAAACGATTGATAGATGGATTGATAGACGATGGATTGATGGATGGATGATGGAAGGATGGACGTATGAAGGATATTGACTAAATGAGTGGACGTTTATATGAAGGGATGATAAATAGATGAACAGCTGGATGGATGGATGATTTGATGACGGATGCATGGATGGATGATGGTAGAAAACTGGACGGATGGATGGAATTGATGGGGGATCAACTCAACGTCTCAACCCGTGCGAAATAACAACTAAGTAGAGGCAGTGCATTTGAGTGAGCCAACAAACGGGCCTTCACAGTGGAACAACGCAGCTTGTCTATCTGTGCTCCGTATTGGCCATCACAACCAGGAAGTATCCATGAAGCCACAGCAGCTGTCGCCTAGTATCAGCCACTGTTACAGTCCCAGCGCCCTTATCATCTCCCAGCCTCTCCCGTCTCTTCGTGTCCCCCCCCCCCCCCCCGACGTGAGATGCCGCGTGACGGCGTGTTGTCCGCCGAGGTGGTGATTGCCACTGCGGCTAATGTCCTCGGACAGCTGCGAGCACAACTCTTAGCCACTTCCTGTGTGCTGGGGCGCTCTCAACATCGCCAGCTGTCCACTTTACTTCCTGTTCCCCTGGGCCTTTAGTGGACCTGACACTTCCTGCCCCATCCCTTCTCTCTGTCTCTGTCTCTCTCTCTCTCTCTCTCTCTCTCTCTCGCTCTCTCTCTCTCTCTCTGACACAGCGGACGAAGAACCTCTTGGCACCAGCGAGAGAGAGAGTCATGGATCTTTACCTTCCCAGCCTTGGGAGAGACGGAGGAGGCAGCAGCCAGAGAGAAAGGGGGAGGCAGCGCGATGTCGACACCACCCCGTATGACCACCCCCCCCCACCCCCCCCCCCCCCCCCCCCCCCCCACCACCCTCCCACCAGTCTAATGAAGGACTCAGTGTGCCATAACTGATGGTTGGTGTAATTGACATGGCATAACTAATCGTACATATTCCGCAGAGGGCGATGACTGCACCCCAGAAGAATAGCTAAAGACAAAGTAGGAAAGTCACAAAGTAGGGGGTGGGAATAAAGCAAGAAGGAAAGAAAAAAAGGTGACCTGAGGCTGGGCCTAATGTACATAAAGAGAATGACACTTCGAATCCACGAGGATGTTGGCCGGGAGAGGAGGACTAATCCACTAAGGAGGAGAGGAAAGGCAAATTGAAAAGAATTGCGGTGATTATGGCAACAGCTGTAGTGCTAGTAGATCATACTGTGACAAGGGCACCGCTCTGCAGCCATCACTTTGAATGGTAAAAGGTCCACAGGTGGGGCTTGTTTCGCCCTTTCGCGTTACACTCTTCACACGAGTGCAACAGTCCACCTGGGTCTATAAGAGAGTATGGGCAGACACTGTTTACTGTTTAGTCTTTTAGCGCTTTCACAGAACGCCAAAGGGGATGCTGATGGAGGTTAATAAGGAGTTAGCCTCGATTCCAAGTCTCTCTTGAGACACTTTTGTTGCACAACAGAGCCTGGAGGAAGACACTAACAATTTAGGCGGGCCAATCGGGGGGTGCTTGAGCTAGGATTGGTGGGTTAGTTCTAAGGGTGGAACGGGAAGCTTGATGGACCAATGGTTGGCTGCTAACATGAATCTGATGGCAAACGGAAGTGAGGGAGCTAGACAGGTTAAATCAACACATTGGGTCAGACTATGAAGGAGCAGGTCAGAAAGATTAGTCTAGTGGCTAAGGTGTTTGACTACCAGAAATCCTGTTTCTGAATTTAATGAAATGAGCGACTGAAAGTTGCTTCGATAAAATTCAGGGATCAAACCCAGTACTCTTTGGTTAGGGATTCGTACATCATAGCCATGATCTACAGTTCAGGTCTTTGTGTGAGTGTGTGTATATTTATTCATGTGTGTCCACGTTTGCTTGTTAACATATGTTTTTAACAAGCTAAATTATACTTTCAACAAGTAAAGCATGGAACCCCGGCTACATCATTTTTCTATAGCCGGCTGGTTGAGTAAAAACTATTTAGCATTTGCATTTCTAATCCCCAGCGGTAAAAGCTAACGTTATTGATCCTGCCTGTTTTTTCCTGCGCTGTGGCATTTCTCTTCTTGCTAATCAATATTCAGCATTCCAGGTTAGCCGCCAAGGTCAGACGGATTACCTGAGTATGTTTTTAATATTTGTTTTGTAAAACAGATTTATTCCCACATACATACTCTCAAAATCTGAGGGAGCTAGCAAAAGCAACAATTACTGGTACATTTATTCTTTCTACACAGTTTTTCTTTATGAGGGCGATAATGTAACATTTCTTTTGCAAAAAGTGTTTTATGTGGTCTGTCTGTAACTTTAGGTGTAATGATGTTCTTGAAAAAGAGATTATGTGAACTCAATGTGCCTTTCCTAGTAAAAAATAACGGTTGACTTAATGAATATACAAATTAAAATACTACTCTGATTTGTTCATGGGCACTTGGGGAAAGGGGGACAGTGGAGGGTATAAATGACCCACTGGTCTTTAATCCTGGAACACGCTGACATCCAAACGTACCAAAATATGTGGTGCTAGTTTGAGACAAACAGATGAGGAACTAAGTGACCATGACACGAAGCAGAAATATGCCCCTCTGCGCCGCCATCAAACTTTATATTATATTTGTCACGCGCTGACGCTCCGAGTGCCCCGAAGAGAGAGAGAGAGAAATAAAGGGAAATAACACAAAACTGTGTGGCACTGAAGCCCAGCAAAACCGGTTCTGTCTGACTTGTGGTGCAGGTTCGCTCTCTCTTGCCGCCTGTTCCTCTCTCTCTCTTTCTCTATCTGTCCTGTGTGTCTCTCTCTGGTTGTCTCTCCCTCTGCTTGTCCCTATCTCTTCCTTTCCACCTGTCTCTCTTTATCGCTCTACTGTGTCTCTCTCACTTCGCTTGTCTCTCTCTCTTTCCCTATCCAACTGTCTCTCTTTCTATCTCTCTCCTGTCTGTGTCTCTCTCTGCTTGTCTCTCCCTCTGCTTGTTGTCTCTCTCACTTCCCACCTATTTCTCTCTCTCTCTACCTGTCTGTCTCTCTCTGCCTGTCTTTCTCTCTCTCTCTGCTTGTCTCTCTCCTATCTCTCTCTCACCCTCTCCTCTCTCCGCCTCTCTCTCTCTCTCTCTCCTTGTCTCTCTCTCCTTTTCTCTCTCCACCAGTCTCTCTTACTCTCTCCACCTGCATCTCTCTGGCCTGTCTCTCTCCACCTATCTCATCTTTCCAAAGACTAAATGCAATAGAGAGACAAATAGAGTGAGGGAGAGAGAGAGAGAGAGAGACAGACAGACAGAGGGAAATAAGTTAGAGGAAGGAATAGACAGGGCGAAACTGCAGGACACAGAGTTGGGTCACAGAGAGAACTATTGATCAACTTCCCCTAAATCAAAATGTCCAGCTTTCCTCCTGTCCCTGATGACTCTCCTCACTGTCAGAAGACTAATGTGGAAGTGTGTCCGCTCCTCAGCTATTTGTCTGGCCGTAAGGAGTGTAGGGGCCAGCTGGAGGGAAGGCTGGACAGCCGGGCCCCCGGGGCCCTCCTGTCTCTCTCCGTAGGAGCCCACGGTGAGTCGACAGCTTCTAACAGAACCCCAGGTGTTGTTTTATTTATCCCAACACTCAGGCAACCTTTCTAACTCTAAGGAGAGAGAGATGAGGGGGTTCAGCATCGCAGATCGACTGTCTGTCTCTTAGTCTGTCTCACTCTCCACCTCTCTGTCTGTCTCTCACTCTATCTCTCTGTATGTCTCAAAGTATCTCTGTCTTTCAGTCAGTCAGTCAGTCAGTCAGTCAGTCAGTCAGTCAGTCAGTCAGTCAGTCAGTCAGTCAGTCAGTCAGTCAGTCTCTCTCTCTCTCTCTCTCTCTCTCTCTCTCTCTCTCTCTCTCTCTCTCTCTCTCTCTCTCTCTCTCTCTCTCTCTCTCTCTCTCTCTCTCTCTCTCTCTCTCTCCCTCAGCTTGTGTGTCTCTCTATCAGTCCTTGCCTCATTTTTCAGTTTCATCAGATCAAAAAAGTGTACAAGTATTTATACAGCAACTATTTACACAGCAACTAAACTATGCCTTATATCACAGCCCACTCCGATGTGGGGTTCTATAAACTGCACTCAAACTACGCCAACGTTGTACATCCATGACCTCAAGTGTCAAGTTGACAACACATGCCCACAAAACATTTTCGGTCTTGGCGTGGCTAGGCCACGTTGTGAAAGCATCCTTGGCTGACCTAATATAGGAGTTTCAATTGACCTAATATAGAGGAGTTGCTATGGTGACCAGCTCGGGACCTTCATGGCTTCATCCACGGTTGCCACGGAGAACATTGATATCATTTATTCTAAGGAAGTGTGGAACACTTTAATTATGTTTTTATTTAAAAAAGATTGCTCTGAGAATATAGAGTGTGCATGCATGTGTGTACATAGTGTGTTTGCATGCATGTGTGTGCGTGCGTGCGTTTGTGTGTATGTGCATGCTGTGTGCCTTCGGGAAACAGCTAACTAGCGAATGTGACTGCCATGCATCGTGTCTTTCCTGATTAAATGCATGCAACTTGAAACAATGTTTGCATTAATACTGAAATCACAGTGAGTTAAAGAAAAGTGAAAAAGCAAGAACAAAAGTGCTAGAGAGAGAACGAAAGAGAGAGAGAGAGAGAGAGAGAGAGAGAGAGAGAGAGAGAGAGAGAGAGAGAGAGAGAGAGAGAGAAAGAATAGGCTAGCAAACAGGAGATACCGCTAGACAACATGCTAGCAGGACAAGGGATACTGCTAGACAATAGGCTAGCAGACAGGAGATAATGCTAGACAACAGGCTAGCAGGACAGGATACATAGCTAGACAATAGGCTAGTGGGACAGGCAATACCGCTAGACAACGGGCTAGCAGGACAGGATATACTGCTAAACAATAGGCTAGCAGACAGGAGATAATGCTAGAAAACAGGCTAGCAGAACAGGAGATACCGCTAGACAATAGGCTAGCAGACAGGATATACTGCTAGACAACAGGCTAGCAGGAAAGGAGATACTGCTAGACAATAGGCTAGCAGGAGGCTAGCGCACCAAGGGCACCATCATACTACTGGCGAGTATATATATGCTGTGACCTGCTTTTACATGAAGGCTTTTGACATCATCTTCCCTACTGCAATACAGATGCTTGATTCATAACACCTGCTTCCACGCAGATACATTTTCGTAAAATATGTCCAAGCAATATGCACAGCATTCTTATAAAGCTACACTTACAAAATACTTTAAGAAAAACTGATCAGCCTTGGCTGTGTTGTCATTAAACTTCTGAATTGAATTACATTTTATGTTCAAATCTTTTGTAGTCTTTGTATTTTGAACAGCATTTTGATTTACATTTTACCTGAAAATCTTTCACCATTTTAATCAGGACTCCTCCCCAATGGTCTGTTTCTGATTAAATAACTGGCTTATATACGCCATTTTATTGTTTAACACTGCATTTTACTCTAAACACTGTATTCATATTAACATTTTTATTCTTTGTATTTGAAACAGGATTTAAATTACAATTGTATCTGTAATTCAACACCTTCATAAATGAGGATGCTTCCTCAATGTTTTCTTTTGAAATGCAATAAAGGTTGAATATAAATAAAGGTTGGATAAAAACGTGACTGTGTGTGGGTAGTGCAGGCTGTGTTTGTTGGTTTGAGCGTTTTTGTACATGTAATTTCATGAGAGAGAATATACTGTGGCGCCAGAAGGAGTTTTCTGTTGTTTTTGTTCGTGAATATGAATAGAAGACAAGTCTATCTAAGGGACAGATGACCTGGTTTACTCAAGATACCAGCACTTGCACGAAGGTGTCCTGAGAGTTATTTAAAATCCATAAATATATCACGGTTTTATCATAAAATGGGTGTAAAACATATTTTTCACATTAAAAACGATCCTGCCAGTGCGAGTTGTGCTTTCTGTAATATTTGTATACTTTTCCAATGCCAGTCTTCCGGGCTCAGGCTCTGAATAAAGTGTTACTTTATAGGCCAAACAAACCAATTCTAGATTCAAGAAGAGCGTTTTGCACTCATAAGTTACAGCCAAAGCAAAACGCCACGCGACACAATATGCGTGTGTTATGCCTGAAAACAGATACAAATTGTAGCCCATGCAAATTCAAGACATAAGTGAATAAATAGATGTATGTGTTTTTAAAGCGCGGTGTCTAGTCTAAACGACGTCTAGTAAACACACAAGATCTGGTTTCACATTTCTGATAACAAACAGAAGCTAACAGAACCTTCTGGAGCATTTAGCTCTTTCTTCTGCTCAAGGTGAGCACGGTAAACTCAAGACCGCACACGCCGTGCTCTAACTACTGACTTCGGTCACCACCTTCCAGAGTGCACGTACACATGCCAATCATTTATCGCCCTCAACTCATTACCTGTGGTGTAAGGACCCCACGCCGTCTGAAAGTCTTACTCATTTGTTTGCGTCATTCCCTTCCCCTCTCCCCACCAGAGTAAGGTGCTCTGCAATTATCACACACTTTCTCATTTCCTGTCACTTATCGTAGGGAAATTGGTCATCATGGCTGACCACTCACACACTGCTGATCACCAGAGAGGGGTCGGAAAGAGACACTTGTGCAATAACCTGTGACTGTTTCACGCTCAGGAGGCACTTGATTTTTGACCCTCAGAAAGGCAAACTTCTAAAGCTTCTACTTTTTTTTCCCTTAACCTAAATAAGCAGTTGTGTTGCCCAAACCTAATTAGGTAGTTGTGTTGCCTAAACCTGACCACACTGCGACAGAAAACGTAAATATTAAGTTACCTAAAAAAATGACACAGGACACAAACCCAGAATCTGCTGGGTGAAAGTCATCCACCACAACTTCCTCCGAACATGTACTTTGTCGCCCTTACTACATCACCTCACTTCCTAAAGCCTTTCTGGCAGACGGCTTTCTGGCTGAAAGAATCCTGGCAGAAAGGGCTTTCTGGCAGAAAGCCCTGAAGGCAAACCTCCCCCGTGCGCGGGTGCCATGGGAACTATGTGTTCTCCAATTCAATTTAATCCAACTTTATTTGTAGGGCACAATTGTACAAAAATACTTCAATGTACTTTTCCATACTTTTTCAATGCTGATGCCATAAGAGAAAAGAGACAAGAATACAATGTAGAAAATGTTAATATTAAATTCAAAAATATTAAATATAATACATTTCAAATATACACATTTAATAAAGTACCGAGCCTCAAACCTTGTGTGGTATTACATTTATGTTATTCACCCAATGGTAACAGGTTTTGTTGTCCCAACACAACATCATTGTGTTTCTGTCATAAAAACCAGACAGTCACAAGGTAGGGCTGTTTCATCCATAGCTGAACCATGCTATCCAGGTCATTCGGTGTACTGCTGGAGGCTGCAGACTGTTGGCCTAAAGTCACATATTTTGACAGATTCCATGCATCAGCAACAGAAAAAAACATGCTTATGCTATTTATACATACGGACGTGGTGGTGTTGGGGGTGCAGAACACATCCACTGCCCTGCCAGCATTTCATACGGCAGAATGAAGATAATATATACGGTATGTGTATGTGTAATGAAGTCTATTCACTTCCTTATTAAAACAGAGAAGAATGTCTTGCTTGCATGTTAAGGATCTTAAATGAGCAGCATTAGAAACGTTAAGTTTGGAGTGGATGATAATCGTGTTTCTTCAGCACAGTATTTATGTCATTCCCCTAAATAGTCTCCCAGTCCCCTGGCAGTGGAACCAACCCCAGTCACTTCGGCGCTTCTTCTTCAATGGGATTATCAACCCATGAATCATCCAGCGTGATGGATGTCTGTTGTTCCTCAACGGTAGTGTGTCGCTATCAAAGTCATACTCTGTACAAACAAATTAGCCAAAGTTGCGAATGGAAGCGGGACTTTAAAACGAAGTCATGCTGAATCGTCTTACTTGGCAGGTATTTTAATCCAATAGTCTGCGTTGTGCATCTGCAATGTCTGCAGCTTGCATAAATGCCGAGAGTAGAGACTCCGGGAGCTGCCCTGCCAAACTGTTCTCTCCCGTAATAGAAATCCACTGGATGGCCATTAGCCTAAACCCAGTTAGCCTTTTGCACTTAGCTTCTTGTGACTTTTACAAAACTGTTTTCGAATTCCAGACGAAACCATCTGTGGTTCAATCTGGGCTACCGGCGATAATTCACAGGGGTGGCAGGGGGTAGTTATAGAAAATGTTACCGCAATATGGCCAGAGCAGACAATGCAGGGCCAGAAGCTTATCGTACGTCTACATCATTGTGCTTTTTCAGCGAGGCAGTTGGGCAATAGTCTCTTGTTTGTGTCTCCAGATCCATGAACATGTTGAGTGTCAGAGCGAACACGAGGACTGTTTAGAGAGAGATCAATAATTGTGGCTCCATGGTGAGTTTTTGTCACACTGCACTTTGGACAAATCGATTAATACAATAAGAAGAAGATTACTCAGAATAGATTGGATCCAAACGTTGTTATGACGCTAATGCAGTTAGTGTTGCCGTTCTGGACGCCAAGACAAACTTTGACGAACCAACATTTCTTTGTCAACATACATATTTATTCATGGCTCAAAGTGCTCCTATTTTACAGTTCAGTTGTCAGGTTGACGAGCCATTATCGAGCCAGTTAAAAATCAATCACAATCTGGGAGTGTCCAATCGGCTGAAAGGAGTTGATTGGTGGACCGAATCATTTGATTAGGCTGGAGTTGATTGAACTGACTTGTGATGTCACAAATGGATAGATTTAAAATGGAATACACTTGTTTACAAACATGGATTGTCAGGTCCTTTGCAGGCAAAGCCACAATTAAAACAAGTCTTTTTTTAAGAGACTCTTTTATCTTCTCGTAGAAAACCTGAAATGACTGTGTCCTTACTAAACATGTGGAACCCATTGCCATTGAGCCAATGAAGAACACCCTCATTGCCAATTAAAAGCCACGGTTAAGGCATTTTGAATGTGTTAACTACTGCTAATTAAGTTTACTCTCATTCAATCTCAAGCTAGAACCCATGCATATTAATAACTAGTTCAATAGGAGATAACGTGGCGAACAATTGCCTTCTTAGAGCAGCACATTATATGAGCCAAGAGTAGTATGAATTGTGTGTGTGTGTGTGTGTGTGTGTTTGCGTGCGCGCTCGCATGCGTGTGATTCAGCATCGTGGAAACCTAAGAATTTACCACAGAAATTCAGCTCAGATTTATTTAAGTGGAAAGTTTTGCTACTTACAAAACGTACATAGAGACAGACAGACAGACGGAGTCAGGTAGATGGATGGATGGGCGGACAGATTGACACACGGACCGATAAGCAGACAGGTTGACAAGCATGCAGATGGACAAATGAATTGACTGACTGACGGATGGATGGATGGATGATAGCTGTGCGGATGGCTTGACAGACAGACAGACAGACAGACAGACAAACAGACAATACGGCTCGATGGACGGACGGACAGTCCTTGTCAAAAGTTATAGTCGAGGTGTGTGCGGGTATCTGCATCCGCACTTAGCCGTCATAGCTGAGGTTATCCCGAGTACCATGAGCTTGCTCTGGGACCCGGGCGTAGGCGGAGGGCGTGTGTGTGTGTGTGTGTGTGTGTGTGTGTGTGTTGGGTTCAGATCCACGCGTCGCTCGGCGTCCCATGAGTAACACCCACTGCAACCTGACACGTGGTGGCTGTACGATAGCCGCGCATCCACGCCACTTCTCTCTGCGTTGTCATCCGTGCCGACTGGTGTCGGTGCTGCGTTCTGCTCGCACTGTGATCACACCGCGCTACAGCCTTCACAACTACCGCGGGGCGCCAGATTCCACATCAATTGTGTTGTTTTATGGCGAGTGTGGAATGGGAGCAGCTGGAGGGTATTATGCTAGCCATGGTTTGCCCTGGGAGCGGACCAGCGGATGAGGCGTAGGCCTGTATACTTTCCCCTTTCATTACAACGCTGCTCTGCTGTACGGCTGTGTATGGATATGCGCTCCGAACGACAGTTTTATTTGGTTAATTTTTGAATCTACGTGGGGGGGGGGGGGGGGGGGGGGGGGCAGACTCACACTACGGTGGAAGGGTGTTGTTTCCGTGGACGGAAGCTAGTTGTTCTGCTTCCTCCCTTTTCCTTCCATCGTCCATGTTGAGGAATCTTTAAAACAGCAAATAACCTGCCTGTGCAATCACATCTGCCGTTAATCCTTTGTCGCCAAAGAGATGAGTTATTTTCTCCTTGACATTATGTAGTTGAGCAGCTGAAAGCACCCCCGCCAAATGTGAGAGATAAGCCTATTGTGCCATCTTGTTGTTGAATGAAAACCACAGCAACAACATCAATTATGTGCTTTGCGCCCCCGTGGTATGCTAGCTTATGTTTACTGAGCTAGTCGCCCCCCCCCCCCCCCCCCCCCCCCTGCGGTTTTCAGCAGACGCCGCGGGGATGCTAGAGAGGAGGGTCACGCCGTGCCACAAGATGGCTGCCGAGACGAGATCTCCCGCGACAGAGGTCGAGATCGCCACAGCTGTGGCAAGATGCTTCACTCTTACACACACACACACACACACACACACACACACACACACACACACACACATCTCTCTTGACGTTAGCAAATTGAAAAGGGAACGACGATGAGGGAGGGAGGAGATGAGCTCTACATGCTAAATCAAGATCTCTACGCTAGCTGGGCAGCTGGTGAAGAGGGTTTGGACCATCAGGTGTGTGTGTGCGTGTGTGTGAGTGTGCGGAGGGCGTCGGGGGACACCGTGGGCTTGAGGCCATCGTGTCGGAGGGAACCCATGACCACAGATGTTCCTTCAGACCCATATGTTGGCGTTGCCAACCCCGTGGAGCATGGGCTGGCCTGGCTGTTCTAGTGCTCATGCAGTCTTACAGCCACACCGTAAGAATATCAGGGTTACAATGGTTCCCAGGGGAGACTACAGTCTATGTTGGATCTTAGAAACCGGTGTTTACTTGGATGATACTTGCTGATAATTAGCCACGGTCCCTAGGGAAAGGGAAATGTACCCAGACTAATGCTTCTGGTAAGATCATGGAGTCATTGTTTACCTGGGCCTTTCTTGATTATTCCTGTAAAACTGAGACTACATAGTCTATGCTGCTTAATCCTATTCAAGCCCAAACTATGGTTTGTCTTGTAAGACCAGTGCACCTGAATGGGATGATGAATCAGCTCAGGAAGCGATCAGCTAGGGCTAATTTAGCCGGCCACGGTACTTGCACGGCATTCAGCAGTAAACCGGTGAACAGGGGTTGTGTTTCATTTGTTGTGTTGGCGTACACAGGAGCCAGAGGTGAGACATAACAGTCTGTAATGTCTTTAACCACACACCCCTACGTGCACCATAGCCAATATGTATGCCCTTGTTAAAGCTGCAAGAGGAAGACAAAACACCGTATCCCTCAGCTCTCATTGCTCTGGTCTGGTCCTCATGAAATATCAGCTCACATGGAGAAGGAACTGTAAAAACTCTCTCTCGCTCTCTTTCTCCTCTGTCTCTGTCTCTCCCTCGCTCTCTCTTCTCTATCCATCTTCACTCTCTCTCTGTCTCTCTTCTCTGTCCATCTTTTCTCTCTCTTTCTCTCATTCTCTCTCTTCTTGATCAGTCTTCTCTCTGTGTCTCTCTCTCTTCTCTATCCATCTTCTCTCTGTCTCTCTTCTCTGTCCATCTTTTCTCTCTCTCTCTCTGTCTCTCTTCTCTGTCCATCTTTTCTCTCTCTCTCTCTCTTCTTCATCAGTCTTCTCTCTCTGTGTGTCTCTCTCTCTCTCTCCTCTATCCATCTTCTCTCTCTTTCTCTTCTCTATCTGTCTATCTTTCTCTCTCTCTTTACACACATATATATATATATATATATATATATATATATATATATATATATATATATATATAGCTGTCTCTATGTCTGTCTTTCCTCTTTTGCTGTCTATTTCTCTCTCTATTCAGTTCATTTCAAATTAGCTTTATTGGCACGGAAAATAAACATTTACATTGCCAAAGCAGTTTAAAGGACTATCTCTATCACTCCTCTATCATCCCCCCTCTCTCTGTCCTTCTCTATCAGCCTCCCTCTCCCTTTTGTATCTCTGTCACTCTCGCTTTCCTCTCTGTGTCTTGCACTGCTAAATGTATGAAGAGACTATTCTGTGTATGCGTGTGTGTATTTGTATGTTCTACAAACACAATCATACACATACTTGGACATGTCTGCCGCTGCATAAGATATATGTTATTATTCAGCTACAGGCGTGAACACAGTAAACAAAATGTGATGCATTAACCCCAACATCACCTCTCCTAAACAAAAACAAACGAATACACATGCCGACCCGGAAACACACACACACACACACACACACACACACACACACACACACTGAAACCAACACACCACCTCCACAAATCCTGCTCAAGTTCCTCATGCACTTTCTCTTTGCACTTACTCTATTTCAAAGTCTGCATGGTTACCATCTTTCTCTTTAAACCAGAGAAAACCCTACAACCACATTCATATTCCTCTTCGTCTCTTTCTCCCAACATCCCCAGGTAGGTGCAGAACTGCAGACCGCGGAGTGGGTTTCCGTTTCTCTGTGTTTTTCCACCCTATTTACATTCACATTTATACATTTGGCACAGGGCTTCATCCAAACCCCCTTGCTAGTGAGTCAGAGTACAACCACAATCACAGCAAACGATCACACTAGCGTTATAATAACTACAACATATGTAATGATAGTGCTGCACCATGACCTGGTTATAAAAAACACAACTATTGGTCCCTCTATGGCTGTGTATCTCAGTACCGCCGTGCATAGAGACAACATGGCATCTCTGCTTTGATTAAAAGGCTGACCTCCATGCCGCAGTTCATTAATTTCCTCTGGATAAGAGTCTGTACATGTGGATCCCTCATGTGCATTGGGATGGTGGTGTGTGTGGTATTGTGTGTATGTGTGTCTGTGTTGATGTGCA
Source organism: Lota lota (assembly GCA_026745465.1). Classification (NCBI taxonomy): domain Eukaryota; kingdom Metazoa; phylum Chordata; class Actinopteri; order Gadiformes; family Lotidae; genus Lota; species Lota lota. The sequence continues at coordinate 1,391,411 of JACYXH010000522.1, forward strand.
TCTGTGTGTGTGTGTATGTGTATGTGTATGTGTGTGTGTGTGTGTGTGTGTGTGTGTGTGTGTGTGTGTGTGTGTGTGTGTGTGTGTGTGTGTGTGTGTGTGCATGTGTGTATGCACCAGTGCTTGACATAATATGAAACACAAAACAATATTTCTGGCAAAACAATAATGCAGAAATATTTCTCCCCAAAAAGAGGAGTATTCCACTGAGTTTGGTAATTATCTTCCATGTGAAAGCCAGCGGAGGAGAATTTGGCTGGCATCAAATCTTCTCTCATCTCAGTGGTCAGGTCCTGCCATGTGTACGGTCTCAGTGACATATTCTCATCTTCTCACTGGGATCCTCTCTCTCTCTCTCTCTCTCTCTCTCTCTCTCTCTCTCTCTCTCTCTCTCTCTCTCTCTCTCTCTCTCTCTCTCTCTCTCTCTCTCTCTCTCTCTCTCTCTCTCTCTCTCTACAGAAAGTAGCATGACATAACATAAGATAATAACATAGCATTTACGCAGCACAAGACGTAACATGACACAGAACTACTTAACATAAGATGATAACACCACCCAACACCAGACATGACCTGACACAGCCTAACACAACACTACTTAAAACACAACTCAATGTCTTCGGAGGTTTCTCAGGCTCAAAGCGCTCTCTCGTCTGTGTGGTTTTCGATTCCGGTGTTCAGCTTTCTGTCTCCGTTCCCCATGATTCAGAGTTCCGAGGAAGTGGGGGGGGTGGATCATTCTTTTCAGATAAGATGGTGATAGCAGTCTGCAAGAGGCCGACTAGGTTCCACTCACAGGTCAGTCTCTAAATGCGTCGCTCCACTAGAGACTGAGGACAATCTCCAGGGTTTCATTGCTTAACTGGGCGGAAACAATGACAAGAGGAGATAAAAAAAACCTGCCTTGCAGAACCAATCAAAAGTCTTAAGGGCGGACCTTCATATTGGGCCGGTGACATGCAGAAGTTGTGTGTGCTGGTAAAACACTGTCCACGTACCAACACGTCTTTCTTGTCCTGGGTTAAAAGATATTCAAACAAAGTTGCTGGAATCCTTAATTTCACCAATTTTGTGGACAGAGCACGAAACGGAATCAAAATAATCGGGCGTTGTTTGGGACATTCATTTTCAATGTTTGAAAAAACCTCTCTCCGTTTTACATAGTTATAGTCGTTGTATCTCCAGTTTGCTCCACTATGGAGGACGATAAGTGGAGAGCATCATTTCCTCAAAATGTAATGCCGTTCTCGCCAGTCAAACTAACTTGCATTTGCAAATCCCCAGATGCTTTGTATGCTTTGAGGTCTCTTATCGTCTGGTATCACAAGACCATGCCTAGGTCCACTGAAGGTCACACTTGAAGGTCAGAAATAAATACGTACACTTTGACAGAAAGTCAAGAGCCACGGCCATAAAGCCTCCCAATGCAGTCGGGAGACAGATCCGAATGCTCCCTCTTCTTGGCTTGTTGGATCTCAATCTCACACGAGATATGGCCCACCGCATCCTGCCTGCTCTCTACCTCATCTGAAGGGCCAGATAACGTAGGAGTATGTCTGCGATCACAACAATTGCATACTGTCAGCGCGTTGAACCCCCCCCTGAAAATATCTCCAAGAGGTCATCACATAGACATCAAAGATAGAGTGTGAGGAAGTAGACTTTACCATCACATTTTATTTGAGAGGAGTTTCAGGGCCATTTCAACAGTGAAATCTTAAAGAGGGTTATTGAACATATATATGTATATGATATGACATATACAATGTATAAGAGATATTCTTCAAGAAATTAACCTAATGCGAGGCAAAGGTCAAAGCATACTTGACCTTTGTAAATGCGACGGTATTAGCATTGAGCTCAACTAAATTCTATGATATAAAATTTGATTCATAGATGCTGACTTGTTGCAACAAAGATTAGACTCTAAAGTTTGATGTAAAATACACTGATTCCCTTCAGAGAAATGTAACTTTTAATTAACGTCTAAGGTCTATTGACATGAATGAGACTGACATAAATTCAGTCTCTCTTTCTTACTCTTTACTCATTGATTTGATCCCCCCTAGTAATTCCTTTCATTTTAATTCCCTTCGAAGCCTCCCCGTTTTCATTTGGTAGCGCTGCAGATTGAATTGACAAAACAACGAGATGCATTTATCTAAGCTCTGTGGGCTCTGGAACACCATGGCTTGCAAACTAAATAAACCCAATGACATCATCGGGTTCATAATGCTCTATGAACTCATCGGGAACATTGTGCTTAATGACATCATTGCGTTCCTCATCACTAATGACATCATTGTGTTCATTATGCCAGATGACATCATCATGTTGACAATTCCCAATGACGTCATCATAATGTTCATTTCTGTTAATGACATCATTGGGTTCATAATGCCTAATGACATCACCGTGTTACTATTGCCAAATTACATAATCGTGTTCATATTGCTCAGTGACATCATCTTCATTATTGTCTATGACATCATATTCGCAGTGCCAAATTACATCATCATATTCATAATGCCTGATGACATCATAATGCTGAATGAAATCATTGTGTTCTTAATGAAATCATCATGTTCACGATACTAGCTTCATCTTTGTTTTCATTATGAATACGGTTTTTATATCACCAGCATCTTCTTGTCACTTTTAATGTTTGACAAATAAGCCACTGTGCTTCTTCTGCACAATATCCACTGTTTTATCACATTAGCCTGTGTCAACATAATAATATGGTATCAAAGCAGGAGTTGAACTCGCTGCTTCACTACTTCACTTGATGAACATCTAATGTGGGGTTTTGCACATTACAAACACGCTATCTTTCAAACGTAGTACTGACCAACAATGTCAGACTGTCATACTCACTGGTGGGTTTTTCACATTAATTTCTCAATCTATACATTTCTTAATATGTTAATATATTAAGCATAGAGACCTAAATCTGCAGTAACTCCAGACTGCCTGTTCTACAGTATTTGAAAACAGCTGATGCAATGAGTGTGTGTGGGAAGAGTACTGTTTACAGTTTCCATCCACAATACAAACTGTATTTAAACTGTATAAATGCAGTTTACATCCCAATACAAACTGTACTTAAACTGTATAAATACACCTGTGTTGTAAAGCCTAAGGTTTAAGAAAGGGATAATTCTCAATATAGCATAAAAGTTACAGGCACTTTATAATCCATTTCTTCCAGAAAATAGAGTGGATTGAGTCATTAGTCAGGTCTGATTTCTGTCCTGAAGGAAGTCACAGGAAGACAGGCTTGTCAGAGACTTATTTGTCACCACAGAAGGATGGTATTGTGTCTCTGAATGAAGGTTTAGTTGAAGCTTCCGAACCACACACACAACAAGTTTTCTCATTGTCACTGTCCTTGCAGTCTCTATAAAAACAACCACACGAAAAGTGTTAAGTATAAATGATTTGAATAGTTCTGAAAAATATAACAATCAGTGTCTACTATGTGGTATTAGAAAAAAAGGACACAAAGAAATGAAGAAATAAAGAAAAAAAGAGAAATACAGAAAGAACATCAAGAGAGCCAGAGAGAAAGTATAGACAAAGACAAAGAAAGAAATGAGAGAAAGAATGAAAGAATGAAATAAAAATAGAAACGAAGAAGAAATAAAATTGAAGAAAAAAGAAAAAAAAGAAGAACAAAAGAAGAAACAAATACAATAAAGGAAGAAAGAACGAAAGAAAATAAACAACTAACGAAAGGACAAAAAGGACGAAAAAAAAGAGAGGCCAATTTTCACCATCATTGCCCCAACATCTGTCACAGGGAGACACTTTCAGTGAGTGTCCTAGTGAAGTTGTCCCTCATAGTTTACCAGCTCACAGTTTAAACTGGAGCAGCTGCTTGGATACCCAGGGCCATGAGGGGAAAGTCGTTTGGCTGAGTGTTGCGGTGCTGTGGAAGGGGGAGGTGCCCAGAACAGTATTGTTTTACACCCCCCGCTGAGACGGTCAAATATAGATCCGTGTGTGTCTGTGTGTGGGTGTGCGGGTGTGTTTATGTTTGTGTATGTGTGTACTGTGGGTGTGTCTACTGTGTGACCTTTTGTCTAGTTGTGTGTGAACGTGTGTGTGCATGTGTGTGTTTATTCAAATCTTAATTACAAACATTATACGGTTCTGCTCTAATACTGCACACAATTACTGTGTGCATATTTGTATGTGTGTTATGTGTGTTACGGGGTTAGACAGCAAATACGTAAAAGAAAAGTTTAAATCTTCCAGATGTTCAAATTTGATGACATTTAATGTCACGTAAGCTGCAAATAACTGGTGAATTGGTGTGGGTAGGTGTATGATGTGTGTATTTGTAAATGTGTATTTGTGTATGTGTGTGTGTGTGTGTGTGTGTGTGTGTGTGTGTGTGTGTGTGTGTGTGTGTGTGTGTGTGTGTGTGCATGCATGTGTGTGTGTGTTCTTGGGTGTGCATGCTTTTGCATCAGTGCAGGTATGGGCGGGACTGTGCGTCAAAAGGCGATGTGTGTGCGTTTGTGTATGTGTGTGTGCGTTTGTGTGTAGTGTAGTGTAGTGATTTACTCAGATGCCATCAGACTGTAGCAGTTTGTTTAACAGTTGATTTACTTTGCCATCCATTCACTGTGCTGAGCCCCGACATTCGTCAGAATGCCCGCGGGGTCTCGCTGGTGGAGTCCCAGCATCGAGTTATTTTCCCCTCGTTTCCCTCCACGCTAATGCAAGCCTAACCACACCAGCTGTCCTCCTCCACCTTCACATCATCTACCCAAGAATGTCTTCATTATCATCTGCAGTTGTTAGGTATTTACTCCGGTGCAAACAATGTTGTTTGCATATGCAGAAATAGAAAATATACCCTACATCACTATACATAAATAAATAAATAAATATATATAGTATGTTATTCCTCCCTGAGGGGAAATTAAGGTGTTTCATAGCAATAGAGTAATAATAAAAAAGTTGAAAGGATTAGACATACTGAAATATTGCATTATAACAGTAAAACAATAACCAATGCAAAACTTTAATGCGTGGGTGCTAAAGAAATGCCAGACAAAACAAAGAAACTGCTGTTCTTGCTTTTGGTTGCTGATCTATATTTCCCCAAGGAAGCTATTCAAAATGTGAGAAGCTAAGTGGCCCTCCTGGCTAGCCTCCTAATGCTATCATGCCCGCCGCCGTCTTCCAAACAGAGATGGACCCCGGCCCGCAGGGAACGGAGCACCCACGAGTACATCACTCCTTCCTCTCCCTCTCTTTAGAACCAAACCACTTCCATTAAGGCAGCCTAGGCTGCAGGATGGCACATTTGGACTCCTTGCGTGGAATGGGTTGCATTTTGTATACAGAGGCAGGCTAGGGTGTTGGTCGCCAAGCCGAAAAAGATCTGGGTTGGATCCCCAATGTCCGCATTCTGACCTGTAGGCATCCTTGAGCAGGATGCCCTAACCCCCCTGTGGCTTAATGGCATGTATCTGAATTTGGGTTGCTCTGGGTCAGCTCAATGAATAAAGAGTAAATTGTAAATAGAAATGTCTCGTTTAGTGCAGCCAACCCTCACACAACACCCGGTCTGCGTGTGTGCGAAATTGATTCACTCCGTGATCAGAGACAGGAGGAGCGATGTCCTCAGGTGTTTTATCAGCTCTGATCCTCGTTCCAAGCTGGAAGAGTTTACGGCGCGTGTTTTGAGGTACAAAGTAATTTTTATCAACGCTCCTGGCGGGGGCTTTAATGGAGATCTCTGCTCCCCTCTCTAACTCCCTCTCCTTCCAGGACTTCCTTCTCCCCTACGTCTTGTAATGAATTTGCTATATGAGCTGTAAAGACAGACCTCTCAGAACTCACCACCATCTGTTCCTTCTCCTTCCTCCTCCTCTCCACTCCTCCTTCAGATCTAGTCTAGGGGTACTTGAGCTTATACCAACATACAAACATGGTGGGAAAAAAAGACACAAGTTCCTGCACACAGGAGGTACACTCATGAGCACACACACACACACACACCCAGTCAGACATATGTTGAGGTTCTACAGTCATATGGTTATTTCGACAGATCCAGACCTTTCTTCTGTCTTTTGATCCATCTATCTATGCCTCTCTCTCTTTGTCCCTATTTCCCTTTACCTCTTGATCCATCGTTTGTCTGTCCTCTCCCTCTTCCTTAAGTTCTTTGTTTTCTACTCCCCTCAGACAGACCTAGCTCTCTCTCTCTCTCTCTCTCTCTCTCTCTCTCTCTCTCTCTCTCTCTCTCTCTCTCTCTCTCTCTCTCTCTCTCTCTCTCTCTCTCTCTCTCTCTCTCTCTCTCTCTCTCTCTCTCTCTCTCTCTCTCTCTCTCTCTCTCTCTCTCTCTCTCTCTCTCTCTCTCTCTCTCTCTCTCTCTCTCTCTCTCTCTCTCTCTCTCTCTCTCTACCTGTCTGCAGACATACAGTACCCGAGCCAGTAGTTGAATCATGGGGCTGCATGCAGGGAGCAGAGTTGTGAATGAATGGGCCGTCTGCTGCATAATTGGGAACATTCACTGATTAATGACCTAGTGCATGCGAGAGTTAGAATTAGCACTTATTGCTGAAGGGGGGTTCTGTAGAATCAGCTGATTGGCTGGCAGCTTCCTATTCTTTAAAAAAAAAGGCGGAGAGTTTGACAGGACGCGTCCGAGTCACATTGTTAAACGCACACGGGCAATCATTCCAACCTGGTCCGTCTCATCAGGAAAGTAAACACAAAAATGTCCCCGTGCGTCACATAAAACCTAATGCTTCCCCCGCTGGAAGATTAACGATTGTCCCGCTTAATTGTGTGTGTGGCCGAAAAGAAGGAAGAAGTGAAAAACAGAGAACTCGTGGAGACATTGTGCCACAAGGGCACACAATAGCAGTCCTGGTGGAAGCCGCCCTTAAGCTCTTGCCCTGCCGCTAACGGTGAATGCTGTACATTTCAACCGGGTGCCAGAGTACGTCATTATAATTACAATGTTAGCGTGGGGGTTTTGCACATGAAAGATGTGTGATTGCCATGTTTGCTGTGTTTTGTGTTTGGCCTGTTCCCTCCACCTCCACAAGGCCAGCGTTGATTGGCGGTTTTTCAGTTGGATTGTTCTTGACTTGATTCTACATTTATTTCCAAGTAACTGAAAAACAATTTCACCATTTACAGGATTGATTGTGTCTCGATCGCCCCGCAAAGAGGGATCAGAGTGATAAAAGGGGCTTTGGGTTTAGCGTTGTTACGCACAGGGTGGCGGCCACAAGGTTAAGCCCTCCTCCGATGGCTCCTGTGATGTCCAGGGGCCCAGTGTGTCTCCCTGGAGGTCTAGCTCTCAGTGAAGCGCCTCACACCAATGGAGCCACGGGTGAAACATATCAATATCTGTGAGCTGATGGCCGTGTAAGCCGGTTCGATCCGTCAGCGTCTCCCCGAGCCGATCCCTGCATTCATCTAGCTGTGTCGCTCCTGTCTTGGTCCAGACAAACAACAAACAACTACAGTTGCAACTACATCTAGCTAAAGAACCTACAAGAGTATGAGCCACAATGGTCTCACAAATCAGACTTTAGATTGCCATTTGCAGTGTGATGGCAGACAAGGTCAAATCTGTGTGAACGGGGCATTTCACTTTTTTCTCTTAAATTAATTTTGACCAATCATGTTCCAGGGGGCGGCGATCTGTCAAGCGATTGTTTGGACTGGAAACAGCCAGCAGAATTACAACAAACGTGATATGGGTCACCATCAAATGGAAGGGAATAAAATAAGCTCTATCAAAAAGGTTACATGTCGGTCGATTATGGCTTCAATTTTTCAAAACAGATAATTAACAAATTATTACCAGGCATAAACTCGGACTTGAAAACCACACTGCACTCTCGCTTACGAAGAGTTAACTGCACCAATGGTGTGACTCTTCTACAGGGCTATAACCTTCATGCTGCCACAGCTGATCATATTGGAGGTCTAATAAAAAAGATGCCATCCAAAGCGCGCAAACAAACACACTTTTCCCATAGCCGGCGGGAAGATGCGCCTTTAAAGGAGTGTCTGTAAAGGTTTTAAATCAAACCCGTGTAACAGACGGGTTTGACACTGTAGATAAACATCTGTTAAAACTTTCTTCTGAAACCTCCATGTTGTCCCTTTTGAGTGAGTTTATCTCTGAATCCGGACTAATACTTCCGTAACAAACAGGAATCCCTGCACAACTCCACCCCTCGTAGTTGCTGGTTTCCGGAGCAGGCACTGTGCAGTCTCCCCCCAGAAGTCCGGCTATATCGACTTCTGGATCCGAGATTACAGCTAAAGTTAGCAACAGCTATCTAAGTACAACTGCCCCAGTAGCTACAGATACAACTACTACAGCAGAAACAGTAACAATGGCTACATCAACCATCCTAGCTACTACAACAGCTAAGGCAGTTACAGCTCGGAACCGCTACAACAGCTACAACTATAACAACTACAGCTTGCTACAGTAGTTAACCGCTATATTAAGGAGCAGCTTAAGCTAGCTACATCTTCAACAACTATCTACAAATAGAGCTACAAAACCTACAGCTAACAATGGCTAGACCAACAACAGTTTGCTACTGTGTCAACAGCTAGTAACAGCTAGAGCTACAACTAGAACTACAAACACTACAGTTAGCTATGACTACAGCTGGCTTCAAAAATATATTCTACAGCTAGCTACAGTGGCTACAGCTAGCTATGGTAACAACAGCTACAGCTACAGCTACATTTTCAAAAGTTAAAACTGCTACAGCAATTGCCACCACTAGCTACACCTAGCTAGTATTACTGTATTAACAGTTAGCTAGAGCTAGAGCTAAAACAGTAACAATGGCTACAACAGCTACAGCCAGAACTAGCTACAGCTACATCTAGCTACAGGGACATTGTGCTTTTCTATGACAACGTGGAGCCGTCCTCCTTGCCACCAGCTAGCACGTGAGCTCTGGCTAATCTCTGTGTACTTTGCAGTGTTGAGAGGCTGAGACTTGAGAGTATATTCTACTTTAGCGCAGGCTCCTCCAGGGACAGTCAACATGAGGACACCACATGCCGCAAGATGAAGCAGAGAACAGATCCTCCTTCTGGGCCACAGTGGAAGACTGATTCACAAACTCATGCCAACATTACTTTCACTATCAGGACCAAAACACCACTACCACGGCCGACTACTCTGCCAACACCACCACTACCACCATCATCATCACCTCCACCACCACTAGCACCATGAACATCACCGCCTCCACTACCATCATAACCACGACAACTATCACCACTACCACCCAACACCACTACCACCGCTATCATCACCACCATCATCATCATCATCACCACTAACACCCCTTCTCTCTCTCTCTTCTCTCTCTCTCTCTCTCTCTCTCTCTCTCTCTCTCTCTCTCTCTCTCTCTCTCTCTCTCTCTCTCTCTCTCTCTCTCTCTCTCTCTCTCTCTCTCTCTCTCTCTCTCTCTCTCTCTCTCTCTCTCTCTCTCTCTCTCTCTCTCTCTCTCTCTCTCTCTCTCTCTCTCTGATGTATCTAAGCCATTCATGCGCTGCACATTATGAGGCAAATGGGCCAATTCTTTATTTGCTAGTTCGTCATTTGACAGACTGAATCAAAGTGACTTGACGTGAATCCAGATCATTAAGGAGCAGGTAGGGGTCTCGCCATCTTGCTCTAGGATGCCTGCAGGCCAGGCTGTGAACTTTGGGACAGAGCACAATGACTTTGGGCAGGGAAGGCTTCGGGGCCCTTAAAAACCGCCCGCTCTCTGGCCCGTTGACCTTGTTTATTTCAGCAGGGCAATAGGAGTGCAGTGCAAACGAGAATGAAAATACTAGGGTAGGAGACATCACTGAATCAACACTGGCAAGGATTGCCAGGATTGGCTTGATTCACAGGTCAATGTCCGCTCTCCCTGCTTATGTTTATTTCATCAATGGAGGGAAATACACAGCCTCAGAATTGATTGAATTGACTTGACTATTCTGCAGCATAGTTTTGTATTGTGTCATGTTGTATAAACTTCTGAGATTGTATCTTTTTTTAAACGTTTGTATTTGTTTTGTGGGCTTTCAAAATGAAGAATGTACCCAAATATGATATAACTAAAATATTCTGATTCAGTGTGAGTGAGTGTCTTTGCATGGTAAATGTGCTGTGTGTGTATCTGTAAATGTCTACCCATGCAAAGTGGTGTGTGTGTGTGTGTGTGTGTGTTTGTGTCAGTCTTTGTGGTGTTTGTGTATGTGGTGTATGTGTGTGTGTGTGTGTGTTTGTGTGTGAGTGTGTGTCCACATCAACTCAATCACTGCTCCACCTTCAGACCACCTCCTCGATCACCCCTCACTCTTTCTAATGTGTCTCCTGCATTCTGATTGGCTTATGGTTTTAAACAGGGACCATGCCTTGCATGCAACACATCAACCAACGAACACCAGGGACATTCAAACCAAGTTAAAAATCAATGGATAATATTCCACAATTCTGTTCAGGTTCTGAAACTCTTCCAAACTCTCCACACCGCGCTCTGATTGGCTAATGGACTGAAAAAGGGACCAGGTATTGCATACTACACAACAACCAAAAGCCAATCAATATTCCAAACCTCGGTTCAGGTACTGTAGTCTGCAAATTGCGTTCTAATTGGTTAACAACCAACACAACCAATGGCAAGTCAACCCTAGATGCAAACCAATGGAAAAGTATTCCTATAGCCCACAACTCTGTTTAAACTCTTCCATGTCCCCAAACTGCGAGGCTGGGGTAGTCTCTGCGGGCCGATTACAGAGTCTTGGCTAGTTGGTCTCCATGGGGAAGTGAATCCTGCCCCCGTTCCTAATTAAAACAATAGATAATCCCAAGAGGCACGCATGGCACTTTGCTACCACATTTGTAAGAGCGCGCTGTAATTAATTGTATCATTAGTATCCATTTTGCGTTTGCGTGTCGCATCTTCGGGGTTTCCTGAGGGACTGCGGGCATGTTTTTTTTTGTATTTTTATTAAATGTTGCGTTTTCAGCAATGGGGCCGCACCGACCGTTATGCTGCATGACTCATTACTCGTATGTCTACGAGGACCTGATAGGAGCCATGTCAGTAGCATGTGTAAACTACCGGTGGCTAGTCGCCCCAGCCCCCCACGCGCAGGGGTCGGCGGTCATCTTGCTCTAGGATGCCTACAGGTAGACTGGTGTCGTCGGGGGGATTTAAACCACAACCTTTTGGTTGGGAGTCAACCACCGTAACCACAGCACTGTCCTGCCGCCGTGGCTGTTTCGGACTGCCTATCTGCTTGTTTGGCTGCATGGTAAGTGATCAGGATTATTTGTGGTGAGTTAAATGGTGCTCTGGATTCCCCTCACGCCTCTCCACCTTTACTTTGCCAGCGGCTGTAAGACCAACGGGAATGTTTCAGTCCTGCTCTGTTCATGAAGATAAACCAGAAACACAAACACAGGTATTCATCATCATGACCACGCATCCGGTTATGGTGATGTTAGTGTCGCTTTGTATGTGTCGCATGCACGCACGCGCGCGCACACGCACGCACACACACAACATAACGGTATGCTCAATTTCAGATAGGCGTCACGTCATGTCCCTATCTGACGTCATCGGGGGTGTGTTTCCTTGTGTTCCCCCCCCCCCCCACACACACCCTTTCATTCCGGCGACTCACCAGGATGAAAGGGTGGGGGGTGGAGGGGGGGGCTCTGCGATAGAGGAGCAACTCATTAAATCTGCAGCTGAAACCCAAGAAGATAGGGAGGTAACTCCGGGTCGGCTCAGGGAAATAAACGTAATTATCAGAGAGAGAGAGAGAGAGGGACCACCCCCCCCCCCCTTCTTTCTCTCTCTCTCTCTCTCTCTCTCTCTTGCTCTGATAATTATGTTTATTTCCCTGAGCCGAAACCCACCCCCCACCCTCATACAGAAGTTATCACTGCCACGCTACCTCGAATGAAGACCGTGATAAAAATGGACCACTTCACAAGGGATGGGACCACAGAGTCACATCACGACCACGATCGTTTTCTGTCCCCTTCTTTTTTTGTGATTCAGGAAGTCTGTGAAACTGTTGTTGGTTTTTTTTGCTGCCAGGGTTTCGGAAAATCTCCCTTATTTCTGAGGGCTCGAGGTGGAACGTGTGGAACAACCTCAACACTATCCACTCCAAGAACGCCTCTTCAGCTGCCTTGTTGAACTGGTCATGTGAAGCCCACGTATGTAAATGTTGAATGAACCCTGCAGGTGCTGCAAAACATGGCTAATGCGGAGTGGGCCACTGGACTGGTTCGACCCATCAAAGTCCCTCCCAGAGTTGTTAGCGGTGCAGCTAACCCTGTATTAACCCCTCCAGAACGCGTTGACAACATTATTTCATGATAGTTGGTGAATTCAGCGAACCCCAGCATCCTACCACACAAACATCACTGTGTTGTAGTATCATGTTATTATATTGTATGTGACGGGAGGGTTAGTACACAAATGGCTCACTTTACTTTGTTTGTTTTATGGGAAATGCTCTCTTATCTTTCACCTTTGTGCTTTTCCCCCGTTTGAGCCATCACAGTGGCACAGTTAATGTCATTAAATGTGACGTTAACAATATTGCAAATATTTATTTGATATAGCATATCTACTGAAAATTGACAATTTAAATTATTACGTTGGTATAAGCTCGGTTTAGAAATGTACTTCTCCTACTACTACTGTTAACTAATAAAATAAAGAAATTGCTTTTTTTACAATATTTTCAACATTTTCAATAATTTTCAATATTTTCTGTACAATAGCTTGAATACAGAGACAGGTTGTTAAGGATAATTTATATAAATAGACACAGATTTGCCGCATCTGATTAAATCTCCATTGTTCAGAAAATCCAGCTGCCTGCCGATAGTGGTCACGTTTCCATGGCAACGGGTTCAGTAAGGACAAAAACAGTACAAAAACTGACCTCTATGTAAATTACTGATCAGTGAACTACACAATTAGTGAAGTGGATGCGCTCACATTTATGGATCACTAATCGATTGGGTTGGCATTTTTGGGTCTTTCAAAAATAACTGCATCGTGAGGTAAAGAAAACCCACTTATTTGTCTTCACTTTATCTTGCATTAGCCAGGGGATAACTCTTGTGTATTCAAAATTGTCTTCTACATACCAGCAATCAGCAGGCCAAATACATAATGGATAATTTAAACATGAATCACTTATGTTTTATGTTTTCATGTTGATGTTTTATGTTATTGCAGTCAAAATGTTTGATGGCAATTATGTCTTAGTGACCATATTGCCAATTGAGTTTAATATAATACAGAAGAAAACCACAAAACTCTGATTGTGAAAATCTACAGGAAAACAAAAGTAATTCATAAAAAAAACTGAGCACATTTAAAAAATGATGGCGCCATCGGTTGCTATAGGTCTACTACTTTAGCCTCATGATAGCTGCAGAAAAAAGCGTGGATTACCATACAGCTTTAGCTTCATGCTAGCTTTAGCTACAGAGAAAGCTTCAATTACCATCAAGCTTTAGCTTCATGCTAGCTTTAGCTACAGAAAAGC
>JACYXH010000522.1:1410000-1412500 GCA_026745465.1 Lota lota
GTGTTAGATGAAACCCCGGGATGACTAGGAGGATATAGACATGACAAATGCCATTTAAAAGAAGTCAACAAGGACAATCAACCAAATGCAGGTGAATTTGGGAAATGTCATCCTCACCTGCTGGAGTGAGATGAGAATGAAAACGGCCGGTGTCGTTTGGATTGAACTGCTTGAGGCAGTGTTCGATGGCACACACATCTGGGATAGTGAATTTACCACTTTATCAGGAACTTCGTAGTAAACTAGGCCACCAATGTCCACTGATGTCTTAATTACTTGCACATATTCCTTTCAAACCACCACTTTGTCTTTACTCGCTTGGTTTAAAATGAACACACATGCCTCTATGTATGTCAAAAGTTGGACACACAATGCCTTACTGAATTTAACCCTTCCTAGGATTTTAGTAGCAAACCAAACTTTAAGCAGTCACAAAAATACCAAAAACACAGCGAACAACAAACAAACATATCAATATTAGCTTCAAATTCCACTTTTGGAGATCAATAAGGGACTCTTTTGAAGACTAGAAGGAATATTTATCAGTTTTGTGTGAATACATGTCTGTTCCTCCCAAACATGTTGGAGGCAGTAGCAAAGGTTTAGATTCTCTTTCATTCCTGGCGAACAAGAAAATCAGTTTAAATATATAAGACTATTAAGGCCTCCACCGCTGTTGTCCAACTGTTACCACAGCTGGATTCAGCCAGTTCTAACCAGATGCCCACCAATAAAACCTGACAACGATGAAAGTACGGCAGTACTAAAAACGACATGAGTAACGGGGGGTATTTTCCTGTCAGGGGTACCATTGTCTGGGAACAAAGCACTTAAACGTTAAGATCTGTGACTTTTTCACTTTAGCTATCCTTTTTGTTCGAAATATTTCCAAATAATTAGAGCGTCTAAAGAATACAAAAACATCCACCCACAAATCAATTGGACCTCTGAAATTGATTGAGTTTGTGAGGAAATGAACGCAACTAAATTACTTTTTGAACAAAAGCCCTTGAAAATGGTGTAAACAAGTTTTCTTTTATGTTTGTATTAATATTATCCTAAAAAGGCAAAAGAATATATATAATTTGAAGTGTCCCTCACCATCTCACAAATGCTCATTTGGACCGAGGAAGTATCTTCTTCAACTAGAATTAGTTTACCACTGAATTACAGGCAAAAGATTCAACACACACACACACACATCACACACACACACACACACACACACACATCTACACACATCCACAAACACACCGACCCAGCCATTTGATCTGTATACTCATCTGAAAAAATACTGAGATGGGTGGAAATCACACCAGTTAAGCGGACCCCAGACTGGGTCCAAGCTCTGCCATGGACCACCAGAGCCACGGTACACACCCACAGCTGTTCAAACCCACCATAGCTAGAGGAAACAGCACGCTAGTACCCAGACTGTAGACAAACATTCTCCCTCTCTAATGATTACACATTTAATTAAAATTAGCCCATACGAAGTGTGTTCTGGCTGTTTCAAACTCAAAACACATGTGGGTATGGGTCAATATCACTGTAGCATAGACCATTACTACACGCCACCTAGGTGGCTTTTCCCACTCCACCTAGGTGACTTTCCTCAGGCTCCTCCAAACGAATGGACACAGGGTGGTGATGTTGAAAGACCGGTTTATTGTAAAGGTTGCGTAGAATGATACATGCAGCTGGTGCTCCATGCTGCTATGTAGGAGATCTCTCCCTGAGTGTGTGCGGTGATGGCTGGTTTAACCTGTTGCACATTGATTGCTCAATGTGCAACAGGTGTGCAGCCTCACCCAGCTCCAGAATCCAATCAGTCTGACTCGGACCAGGTGAGGCTGCTTAAACCAGCCATCATCCACACACACTCCCACAATCACTATTTACAATTTAGTCATTTAACAGACGCCTTATCCAAAGTGACTAAGAGTGAATTCAGATGCATGTCTTAAAGTGAACCTAACATCATCCTTTGTTTCGTTGTGTGTAAGTATGGCGTCTATGACCTTGAACATAGTACTCTGTGCCATTTCATCGCTGTTTTTGCCAACCAGTTTGTGAATGTTTGTCCAGAGCTATTCGGAGTGCCATTTGGGAAGCCCATTTAAAACAATCTCATAGCGTTAGCGTTGGAGCTGAAACAAGGGGATCACTGACACTTTAAGGAGCAGACCAGGTTAGGGCATATGTCTCAAGGCTTCCTACAGGTTAGGCTAGGGAGTTAAGTGATCGAACCCAGTAACGCTTTTCAACTGGAGGTCGAACACCCGCAACCTCACCTATTGTTCCGTGTTTACTTCCACTAAGAAGACCCAGCTTGACTGAGGTTGGGGTGAGGGTGGTGAGGTTGGGGTGGAGGTGGGATTAAGGTTGGAGCCACGGAGGGAACAGGGGGACTTTAACCTCCAGGGGCCGGTTGGGGGATCCAACACACAAACATCTTCATCACCTTCACTTAAACCTGGCCACCGTCCCTACAGTGATG